>JAASLG010000240.1:0-28080 GCA_013365235.1 Cercospora sesami | reverse complement strand
CCAGTCCAAATTGACGCAGGCTATTCGTTTTGTCACTTCGCCCATTGGGATCTCTTCCGTCTGCTCGTGTCCTGCTGTCGCGTCTGCAAGCTCGGCCTCCTCGTCCTCCTCTTCATCCTCTTCGCTGTCCTCTTCTTCATCTGATGTCTCCTCTTCGCTCGACGAACTCTCATCGAAGCCTCCATCGCGTGCAGGATCGTGCTTCTTCTCAGTGACCTCTTCTTCCTCTTCCTCGCTCTCCTCTCCACTGTCCTCTTCGCTACTGCCAACGACCTCTCGCTCCTGCTTCTTCGGCTTCTTCTCTAGTCGATAAAGCCTCTCCAGCTCCTTCTTGCCCGCCTCAGGCTTGATCTTGCGACCATACCGATCGACAGTCGCCTTCTTCCTGAAATCCTGATCGGTAAAGAGAGTTTTGAAGCGAGGGTCGACCGAGGTGCGCGCTTCTTTTCGAGAAGGCAATCGGTATCGCGGATCCTTCTGGAGAGCTTCGAAGCGACTGTCCGACATCGTGAAGGGTGCTGTGGTGATGTGAATGAGAAGTTGTCAAGCTTCTGGACTTTTTTCGAGGTTGCGATTCGGAGCGGAATTGGCTCCGCTGAACTTTTTCTCGCGACGCGACGTCAGTTTCTGAGCACGCGACGGCAACGACACAGAAATATGTGAACAACCTTCAGACCGACTGAAAGGACTATGCTTAGCTCCCTGAGTACTCAAGACTATCAGATTCTACGTGAAGAGGGCTGAGATCCCCCAAGATGGTCCGCATCAAGCACCGATATCTCCTACTCAACATCCTCTATCCGAATGAGGAAAAGGCCAAGTCAACAGTCGCAAGCAAAACGGACAATGAGTTGCCATGGGCAGTCCAATTCCGAAGACCAAGCTCCGATCAGTTCAATAGCGGGACGCTGCACAAGATGATCAAGAATGGAGTTTCCGAGCTTTTTGGAGACTATGGAGCCGGCATGATCGCTGGTAGCCTGCAAAGTGCGTAGATCCATATTTTCAGATCACCGCCTGGCCACTTCTGAGCGACACACTGATATCTATATAGTCAAATATTGCTCACCCGCCACATCAACCGCAATTGTCCGAGTGGCAAGAGAACATTACAGACTCGTTTGGGCAGCTTTGTCGTTCGCGACCAAGTTGCCGAAGCCACTCGATCAGCCTTGCGTAATACAAGTCGTCAGAGTTAGTGGTACAATCAAGAAGGCGGAGGAGGAAGCTATCAGAAGAGCGAGGCTTGTGATCCTGCGAGCTCAAAAGTCGAGAAATGGTCCGAGTTCTGCTCTACTGGACACGGCCGGAGACGATGACGACGAAATGGAGGGTCTGGCCGTGATCAATGGTATCGAGGATCGAGATGATGGTGGCGAGGACGATGAAGACGATTGAAGCACCAGACTAGGAACACTATCACTCGATGACAAGCAGTCGCTCCACAAAGGCTCAAGGAGTAGCGCATCGGCTATCATGGTGAGGGCCCCAGAGAGTGATAAAACATGTTCGTCACCAGATCCAATGTCGTAACATAGTGCTCACCTCACCACGTCATCTCTGCACGACCTGTAGCCCCGAGAGCGCAAGATTGAAACACGCGCACTGGCAGGCAGCATCGAAAGCAGACCTGATGCCGAAGCCCGGTCTGCCTCAAATTATATGAAGTCCATTGCGGCTTTATTGGCGCACCATCTGACCTCTCTACCATAGAGCCAGAACTAAGGGCTCAACACTTGCACCCACTTCGTACAGTCATGAAGGCCGTAGTTTGAAGCGCGCAAAGTTGAGCTCGAATGCATTTTTCGATCACCTCAAATGACGAAAAGAATACACATGGCCATATATTGAGATCTACCTTGGCGAAGAAGGGATACATGAAAAGCAAAACAGATGCCCATGCCCTGAGATAGGATTCCGACAATCAGGTCAGAGCACCGGCGACGCCGGAGCGGATGAGCACGAAGTCGGTGATGGGCTTCAAGCACAGTTTCAGTCACTGCGACTTATTGAATTTACCACTAGACCATGGGCGATCGTTATCGTGGTGCTTGTCGTTGAGCATATCATTACTGTAATTCCGCAGACACGACGAGAGATCAACGGGGGAACTCCGATGCACGACCTTGTGTCAGCCAAAAGTGCATTGACAAGGCAAAATAGGTATTCAATCTTGCTTGCTGATGAGAAGGGAGGGAGAAAACGCAAAACAAACGCCTATGGTCACTGTGGTTCCGGAGCTTCTGTGACCATCCAGCTCACGTGGGCTGAGAGGTCGTATGAGTCCTTCAGCAAGTTCAAGCACAATCTAGAGCTTGCGATTCAATGAGCTTACCATTTGACCAAGGGCGATCTCGAAGAGCTTCGATGCGACGGAGCATTGTGAGCGTCCACCTGCATAGTAGTGGAGATTGAAGCAGGCGGGCGTAGAGACTAACTTGACCTCGATGGGAATCTTATGTCGGCAACTCATTGACGCCTGCAGATCTGGTTGATAAGCCCTGAAAATTGTGAGTCTTGGACCCCCAGTTGGAACTAGGGAGCAGTCGTCCAATCCGTGCTGTATTGCAAAAACGACTTTACATCAGACGTCACCTTCCACATTGTAAAATGAACCCTACCCATACCGAGAAAATACTAGGACAAAGGCGAGTTAGAGCGATGCGTGGACAAAATACTCATTTCACTGATAGGCCTAGCGAGATGACAAAAGAGCAAAAGAATCGACCCCAGTATCGCGATCAGCAGTGACACGGCCCCGAACAAGTCGCCGAATGATCAAGTGATGTTTGGACTTTGGAATGGAACCTGGCAGGTAACCGCTACACAGCGCGCGTTAAACGAGACGCGACTTACGAGATATACCGTTGACCCCAAGGCAATCTTTGGGACCGCAGGATCTAAAAATTATTATACACCATGTATTCTTGGGCCAGACGAACAAAAAGAACCGACCGATGTCCGCATCTTCGATGTAACGTAAGGGTGAATAATTGCTTGTGGAGACAAAAGTGAATACAAAAAGCAAAACAATCACCATTGACCCAGTGGCCGACGCAATGGGAGAAAGAATGGAGTCTCCTATCAACATTTTGACTCCAAGACTGAAGTTCTGTCTACCAGACTCCTGGCATTCAGCGCATCCACGAGCTTGACGCGACTTACAAGTATACCATCAGACCAAGGATGATCGTTGAGGAACGTTGCTGTCAAACTGAATATTCAGGCTGCCAAGTTTCTGTATGGAAGGCAAAAGGTACAGCCAGACTACGCCCCATAGAGACAAATAAAACCGATCCCAGAGCTACGTAGGGCAAAAAGTGAGTTTTGAGAAGCAAAACAATCGTCCTCGACCATGAGATAGACAAGTTCTACAACGCTTACCATCTAACTTCGATAGATCGTAAGCCGTTGTATCGCTGACCAGCATTGCTCAAGCACATGCTTTGCATGCGACTTACTAGGCATACCCCTGAGCCAAGAACGAATCGTTGAGGTACCTTGCCCAAGCCTCTAGCATATACTCTGTGTAAATGTGGGTGTTCTAAAGAAACTACGGAGCGCCTGGACTGCTTAGCAAGAACAGCAATTAGTACTGGCAAGATCTGACTCGGACAAAAGGTTAATAGGAAGAGCAAAACAATTGCCCTTCGTGATGCGGCTGGATATCATCAAGCCACGCGAACAGTGCTATCTACAGACGTTGATCTATTCGTTGTGCTTGTTATTGGTTCACTATCGAGCACATGCTATGCATGGGACTCATTGATGTACCGCTAGACCAAGGACGATCGTTAAACCATAAGCTCCTTGGAAGCATAATGAATACTGTGTACCCCTGGCGTCCAGAAGAAAAGAATATGAGAAGAACCTTTGAACGCGAAGAAGGTACGAGAAAGGGGACTGCGATCAGCTGAGGCAAAAGGGATACAAAGGAGCAAAAACATTCGCCCTTAGTCTTGCGGCGAGAGCTGTGGCTACAACAGAATGAGCTAAATCTCTCCTTTTCCATGCCGTCGCCTTCTCATCTTCCAAACACATGCTATGCATGCGACTTATTGGGCTACCGCTAGACCAAAGACGTTCGTTGGCAAGCTCGTTCCAATTTACATTCATGTACCTTAGTTGCATTTGATCTTCAAGCATTGTAGATGAGAGTCGCTGGCTTAATGAGATGTTGCTTTGCACACCACCGAGCATTACAATCGCTCTGACAATTATGGGGTCAACATTTCTGTAATGAGACTACCTGCAATGGCAGCCTAAGCTTCCACCATCTTGAGACCTTTCCAGTTCTGTATTCTCTCGCCATCACATCTTTCCTCGACTCTCGCCTTCAGAGGCTCGATCAATCCCGCACCACCCTCTTTCTTCGCCATCTCCAACCAACTCAGCCCTCCACTCCTTGTGATTAGTACATCCGAGCCACCTTCCACACAACTGATCCTGTACACCAACTCCGCAATCCTATCCCTCACCAACCTATTCCTCTTGGACCCCGCACTTCCCCACAATGCCAAAACCATCTCCATCACCTCTGGCCTCTTCGTAGCATTTTTCTTCTGATCGCCCTTGCGCAAGATCTCGAGGTCGGCAGAAGTGCGAGTGCCATCGACGAGCCAGTCTAGAACCCATTGAACCTCTTTCCAGTACGCATCGTCGTCGTCGGGTTCGGCAAGGGAAGTCTTCTCGATCCAGTATCGAGGAAGACGTTTGACGTCCCACTTCGCGCCGCGGATGAGGAAGTGGTTGAGTTTGGCGTAGAGGTAATGAGAAGGTTGAGTTTGAATGCTGAGGGCACGGGAAGCGAAAGTTCCAGCGAGGTAAGGAAGAGGCTTGTCAAGAGGTAGATAATGAAGTTCGAAGGTCTCAGTGAGCTCCCCTATGAGTAGAGAGATATGGGCGTGATCGTCGGAAATGGTTTCGGGGTCGATGGAGGATGGACGGAGTTGGAGTTTGACTTTGTTGAGCTGGGTGAGGGCTTGTCGGCGGACATCGGTGTGTTTGGAGCAGAGGCAGAGGATCAGGGCTGAGATGTCGCCGTCTTCGATCGCGAGATCGATGTCTTTCTGAGCCCAGCGGAAGAGTTCGGTGTGATTTTCGCGCTCAACTGGTGGTGCATCGAAGATAAGAGCTGGGCCTTGTGGGGCTCCAGTGACCTCTTCTGCATTCGCTACAGAAGTCTCCGTTGGCAAAGCACCCTTTAGTGTCTGCAAAGCCTGAGAAGCATGAGCTTTGTCAGGTTTCGCCAGCTTGGCCAGCACCTTCGCGCATCTCTTTGAGACCTCTACGAGCGTCGCATTGCCGTCCGAGGTCAGCTGTAGCAAGCTCAAGAACTGGACTATCCATTGTGCCTCTGCTTTGCCTTGCTCCGGGTCTTTTGCGGTTACGAATGGAGCCTGCTCAAGCACGACGGCCGCAAGGATGCTTGGCAATGTTGCGTCAGAAGTATCGAGGGCTTCGAGATCATCGACGTATTTGACCGGCTTCCGTGTTGCACGTCCGATGCAGTCGTCGATGAAGTCCCACGCAGTGCTGTCATCGGAAAGCTCTGTAACGCTCGCGACCAGAGCATCAAAAGGCGACGACTGTTGAACATCATCAATTGCGTTCAAAATGCCGTTTTCGGTGAGCACGCTTTCGAGCAGTAGGCGGATCTGCGAGTTGGTCACATCCCTCCGATGTATCCGGAGCAACGTGACAATGGGAGTGTATTTCAATCCACCTTGCTTGTGGAACCAACGCATACCAGTACTGTGTCGGGCAATGGAGAGCAGATGCTCGAGCTCTAGCACCCGTAGACCTCCAGTCTCATCATTTGTATTGACAGCAGGCTCTTCGCTGTGCAGCAGCGCTTCTGTCAAGGCATTGGATATATCCACAGGGTCCTCGAGCGCTTGAACAGGAATCACTTCGTAGTACAAGCGCATCAGTCTGGTGATGGACACTCTTCGCAGGGCATGCGAATGATTCTCCGGCATCTTCCGAAAGACAGAGACCACATCTTTCAGCTTGGGTGCTCGCTCGACGAAGTGTTGTACCAGTCGTTCACTGGCCTGCTCCCATAGCTGGCTCTTGCTGTGCTTTCGTAGCTGCACAAAGACAACATCCAATTTCTGTAAAGCAGCAATCAGGATGCGGACGGCGAAGAAGGCGATGAGTTCCTCGTTTTGACTTAGACAGCGATTGAGGACTTGCAATGTGAGCGGCTGTGGCAAGATGTTCTCAATCATGATTCTCGTCTGTGGCGGAACGAGTGGTGCTTCTCCTTCTTCCCCAACAATGTGAGGCGCATCGAGACGCACCACCTCAAACATCAGCGAAGCATATCCAATCCAGGTATTGGAAAGTTTCGGGTCGAGCTGCAATTTGCTGTTGTAGAAGTATGCCGCAACGAGCTCTGGAGCAGAGCGGAAGCATGTCAAGAGCAGCTCTCGCTCTCGCTCGTCAGAATGAGCGCGCAGGGTGGCAATGTACGACAAGAGAATACTGTTGCGAACAGTTATTGGCTCGCCATCGTCGTAGAACTCCAAACTGTCCAGTCCCAGATCGATGTTGTCATCAGACTGCTTCGAGCGTGGCTCTGTAGTTCCAGCGGGATACCACCCGGCCTTTCTCAGCACTCCATAGGACTCCTTGCTGCATACAGCTTTCAGCCATTCAAAAGCGCGGTCAGCAGCGGCATGCTCTTCAACGCTACGAGTAGCAATTGCAGTCACCTTTTCCAAATTTTGCGACGTCAACAAAGCTGCTTTGGACGCTCGAGGTACATTTTCGTCCTTGAGAATGTTCTGCTCCACAGTAGAGAACAGCTCCGTGACCAGATCGGCGGGATCTGCGTGGACGAACTGGAACAGCGCGCTGCAAAGTGGTTTGCTCTTCAGGATGTCTATCTTGCCACCCTCGTGCAAGTGCTTGAATAAAGCCAAGACATATCGCACTGTGAGGATGCGGATAGATGGCCTCTTGCGCGCGTCCTCCTCCGAGACATCAAATTTGACGAGTCCGAGATTGCGGCGAATCGTGCTGGTGTCGAATGTCTGCTCGCGGCGCTTGTACACTTCTCGGGCCAGAACACCTCCGTCAAAGCTGGTGACCTCTATGAGAAGGCGCAGAGATGGGGAGATGATGAAATCCTTGTGCTTAGGGCCATCAAGACAGCGCTTGATGAGACGAAGATGCTGGTGCTGCAAGACTGTCCGACAGAGCAGCAGTCCGTATTCGCGAAGGTCCAAAATTCCAGAGAGTGTTTTGAGCAATAGTGACAGCACTGCGCAGACAGTAGACGCCAGATGATCTTTGTTGTTCTGATTGGCAAAAGACCAGGCTTGCCATAGTTGTGCAAGAAACGGGTGCTCGGTGTCCTTGGGATCGCTAGGCTTCTGTGTGTCTAGGTATTCTCGTAGTATTGATATTTGACGTCCTCGGTTGTCTTCTTCCTTGTGATACAGAATGCTCTCAAGGAAAGCCTTGAAAGAAGCGATGCCGTTCAGCAGTTGTTGCTGTTCTCCATCTTGGCGGAAGACCAGATACCGCTGGAGGTCTCGCGCGTACGTTACTTCAAAGACTTGCGCGGGTTGATGCTCAGACCGCGTCCGCTTTGGCGGCCTGTCGCCTCCATCCTCCTGCCGGTCGCGTTTAGACATTAGATTGTGATGGATCCTGGGTTTGATGTATTGCAGATTCACAAAAGTTCGAGTTCGAGACTTTCTTGAACACTTAGTCATCACGGGGCTCGTGCGCGCCGATCGTTCACACACCGGTTTGCCGCCCATCAATTTCAATCAATATTGAAGAGACTGTCGAATATTGTAATGCTTCACGATCTTTTGTGTGTGTGGGCAATTTTGATTTGCATTTTGTGTATCGCAAGCGAATGACGGAAGCTGGCGAAGAGAACATCATGGTCAGGTGTACCGGTTGCAAGATATTCTCACGAATCAGCCAACACCATCATACTCTGCAGCAATCCTTTCTGTCTCCATCCGAGCCCACATCCTCCATGCCAGGCTGTGCGATCATGCATCTATTTCACTTTTGTAGGCGAGCGGAACGAAAGACTCGACCTCCTCCGCACTGATTGACTCAACGTACCATGCTCCTGGCTCACTGTTCTCGTCAATGTCTTCAGATCTTTGTACATCCTTGGCACGTTCGACGAAGTCCAAGTAGTATCGCCATTGCGCATCAGAACATTCTGCTTGCTGAAGTTTGTGTAGTCAAGCGGTCCTGAGGAAGCCTCTTGCGCATCAGTGGACGATTCGAGCACAGCAGTATCGCTGTCAGGTATCAGAACCTCTTGCTGGCTAAGCCAGCTCGCTCGTCTGGCTTCACTGGAGCGCTGCTTGATGATGCGAGGTGTCTTGTTCGAGCCTTGCTGTAGTCGCCCGGCTGCTTGACTGAAGTAGCGGCTTTCGTCGAGATCTATCTCGGTGTTGCGTCTACGAGGTGTAGGCTCTTGTTCTTCCTCAGAGTGTTCGTTTTCAGCATCGTCATTTGAGCGTACGTTGAAGTAATGGCTCTCCTCAACAATTCGAATGCTATTGCGCCGTGTATTCGCTGCGGTATTCTCGGGACGAGTGTTGCTCTCTTGCTGCATGGAGCTTTTGCGCCGTAATATGGAGCGTGGCGCTCGAGGCCCCGAGAGCAAAGGCGTACCATGATCAACATGCTCCATTACATGAACATTTGGTTCCAGCATCTCGTCATTGCCATACTCATGGGGCGGAAAGATCAGATCGCTGTCAGGTTCGTCTAATATCATCTCGTCGACTTCAATCAGATGACGCTTATCGAATGGAGTTCTGACAGCCGAAGTGGCTGAGGACTTGCGGAAGTCAAACTGAACGCCTGTACCACGAGCTTGATCTGAGGGAGACCGGGATGGGGCAGAATGACCCAATGCACGCCGAGGATCCGGTGCTGAAGAATAAGGAGAGGCAGAGAGCGTGCGAGGCCTTTCATCACCCTGGTTGTCTCCTTCATGCGTTCCCGTTTCTGATTGATTCCAATCGTAGAGCTCGTCGTCCTCGTCGTCGCTTTCATCCGAGGATATGGAGTAGACGCGTTTGGGCGCCGTGACTGAAGACAATCGTTGGAACATCATCTTGTCCAGCGGGCGATCGCTAAAGGTGACTATGCGCTGCTGTGCCGGTTCGGCGGAATGTTGTTGGCGGATGCTGCTATCGCCAGTGTGAGCTGTTTCGTCTTCCATTAATGCAGCCACGGCAGCTTCTGCCTTGATCTCTTCTTTCACGATGTCTGGAATGAATTCAACATCGGGCAGAGGACCTGGCTTGAGGGTCAAGGTGGAAAAGCCTATTGCTAAATTTGGGCGACCGCAGCGTCGCTTCACGACAGGCTTCGGATGGGTGAGTTTCATCTCTGATACCTCGAACCCGTCTCCAGTCACCGTCTTCTGCTTGGTTGCCTTGAAAAATGGCGCACGTGCGAGAGCCTTTCGTTGCAATGCCACGATCGACTTGTGAGAAGACTTTGGCTTCTTGATTCGTCGTCTGAGTGAGGTCAAAGGAGCTTTGATCGGCGAAGACTTCCTGCTACTTGTACCATGATGACTTGTTGTGTCTCCGGTACAGCTGCTCTCGATGGGATCTTGGTCTCCTGCATCAGCGGCCTTGCTGCGTGGATCAGGCGTGAAGCACACTTCGGGAGGAGACTCCACAAGCAACAGTTCGTTTACCGGAAGTCGTCGAACGGCTGCTTGACGAACAGACCGCGCCGCTACCGCTGTTGCTCCATTTGGCTTTGCACGAGCACCTTTCTTCGCGGCAGCTTTGCCCACAGCGGAACGTTCACGAGGACAAGTAATGTGGACTTGCTTGGGTGCGCCATGCTTGACTCTGTTTGTCAGATTTGAGGTGACCTTCTCCAGATGGGAGACTCCTGGATCCGCACGATGCGCAGATATCGTGGAGTCGAAAGTGACGACCTCGGATTTTTCCCGTGCGCTGGAAATTGCAGTCTTCTGAGCATCTGGCTGTAGGATTCGCCTCCTCTTAGGTCGGCCTGGGGCGCTTGTTCGCGATTGCTGCTGATCGGGAGTCTTTTCGCTCAGCTGTACATGATGGGCAGATGGGCGTATTGGACTCGCGTTCCCGCCATAGACTGCTTCAAGCTCATCTTCTGACAGCGGTGAGTCTTCCGGATCGAGAATTCTCGTTGAGCGAGGGTTCCCATACTTGACGTTCCGTGACCGAATGGGAAACTCGTCGTTCTCTTCGATTGGGATGTCGTAGGTGTCGCGTCGGAGGAAGTGGTCACCTTTCAGCGGGATGAGTTGGCCTTGACCTTTCTGATGGTCCGGATTCACGGCCGACACCTGTGGCGCCGCGTTCAGTAACGCCATGCGTCTCGCACGCTCCTTAGCCCGAGACATTGTCAGTCGTATATTCGCTGTATATGATTTCAGGCGGCCAAAGTGAAGCGAGAGCTCGCATCTAGGCAGAAGGTTCTTTCCCAGGAAGGCGGGAAAACGTGGCTGCTACGCGACAAAGGGAAGGAGCGACGAACATCGAAGCAACACTCCCAAAGGCCTGACATATGCTTTAGAACATGATAATGGAAACCTGCTGTCGCCTACGCGGCTCAGCATGAAATTCTTGGTTGGATTCTGTCGGTCGAGTCTGGTATCATGAACATAAAACGCTAATCATCGCGCAAGCATTGGCCAATGCCACCTAACATGTGTGTGTGGAGGTATGGAAATATTACTTGCTGGTGACCTTTGCAGGCAGCATGCGCCTGATCTCCGTCTCGCCCATGTACTTGTCCAGCCCAGTGTCCAAGTGCTGCCACCACTCGAACAGCATGCTTTCGCAGATGAGCTTGAACCACGGCGTGAACTTGAGCTTTCCTTCCGCAAACATCGCCTTCAGATCTTCTGGTGTCACGTAGTCGGTGGCCTGCACCTCATTGGGATTCGGAACCACATCAACATCGGCCTTGATGAACAGAATATAGTCAATCTCGTGCTCACCCCACTTGCCGTCGCTGGGCGCGAGGTAGTGTATCCTTGTCAAGAACTTGAACTTTTCAATTGGCACTTGCTCTGCCTTGATCCCAAGCTCTTGGTCGAGCTTCCTCTGTGCGGCACGCTTCACTCCCAACACAGCAGCATCCAATGTTGACCCCGTCTCGCCAGGGACACCCAAGGGGTGCGAGCAGCATGTGTTCGTCCACAGGTCAGGGAAGGTGATCTTCTCAGAAGCTCGTTGTTGCAGCAGTAATCGGTTTTGTGAGTCGAAGAGGAAGACGGAGAATGCGCGGTGAAGCAGGCCCTTGTTGATGTTGTCCATGAGATGGCACATCTTCTTGGAACCACTGCCGATCGGGAGGTCATTGTCGTCTAGGACAATGCATACCTCGTCCATGAGTCGGATCTGCTCCTCGTCGTACCCCGCCATGTCGGCATCTTGTGTGGCAGATTGTGTTTGGGTTGCGAGTTCGGTGTTGATTTCTGGAAACAGGCGAAGGATGTTCTCCGCAGAGGATGGGGACGCAGTCTGCGTCACGGTCGTCGTGGCGGTCATGATGTGCTGTAGCAAGCGGAGTAGAGGTGTGGCGAGTGAAAGTGGTTGAATTGTTTCTGACCCCGAAGTCGTTCGATGTTTCTTTGTGGACTTCTCCAGACAATCCCTGTCGACTGGTCGCTTGGCCCTGCAGGAACTTCGCGCTAAGAACCACTTTACGCGTGAGGCAGAAGTGCAGATATCGTGACAGTCGTGAACTTGACAGCAAACTGGCATCGCTGCAATGCAACCACAACTGAGTGGCCCGGAAGATGAGTCTTGGGTTTTCAAGAGTGTGAGCAGCGACTGGCTCTCCACTTTTCCCCAATTCCCAGATGTGAGTCGAGTGGGCGCTCACTGCACGCTGCCACGACATTTGCTCCAGAGACGCGAAAATTGTACGTGAAGCGCGTCGTCCGGTCCCGCCGCGAAGTCGTCTGCTCGTTTCTGCTTCTGCAATCCAGATCAGCTCCCACCAATACCAAAGCCCACAAACCCAGCCATGTCGTCGCTCATTGATCTGGCCATGGGCTCGGACAATGCACCTACACCTCGCGACCCACGAAGCGATGCATCCGATGGACGAAGACGGCAGGCCCGTTCTTCATCACGACCAAGGGGCGGTGCGACACCCAGGGGACCGCCATCTATCAGCACACCTGGAATGCATAGCGATATCGACGGCTTCGCTGATGATGAGGTTGTCGGCCGAAGAGGCATGAGGCGAGCAACGACTGGCGCAGCAGATGTTCCGCGAGTCGTCGATACCACAGCAGAGACACTGGGCATACAGTTCGAGCGCTTCCTCGAAAGCTTCACAGAAGAGCCCACGCCGTCAGCGCAGCCGCTCTCGAGCGCTGTGACATCCAGCAAATACTACATTGCACAAGTGCATGGCCTGGCACAATATGGGCTGTCCACACTCTACGTCGATTTCACCCATCTAATGGACCACGAGCGCGGCATTTTGGCCAATGCCATACAAGGCGACTACTATCGCTTCCAGCCGTACATGCTTCGTGCACTGAACAGCCTGATCGCCAAATACGAACCAGCATATTACCGCATGCACAGACAGCCCGGTTCTACAACCGCGAGGACAGACACCTCGCAGGCCACACAAAGCATTAGCGAGGAAGAGGAAAGCAACTTGAACGACAAGACACCAAATCAACAGACGGACAAAATCTTCACGTTGGCTTTTTACAACCTCCCGCTGGTTTCTAGAGTGCGACAATTGCGAACGGAGCAGATCGGCAAACTGGTATCGATATCCGGTACAGTGACGAGAACATCAGAAGTCAGGCCCGAACTGCATCTCGCGACATTCGTATGCGAGGTCTGCAACAGTCTTGTCCCCGATGTGGAGCAGATCTTTAAGTACTCAGAGCCGACCCAGTGTCCCAACGCAACATGTGGTAACAGGCAAGGTTGGCGACTGGACATTCGCCAAAGCACCTTTATCGATTGGCAGAAGGTCAAGATTCAAGAAAACAGTTCTGAAATTCCAACTGGCAGTATGCCAAGGACGATGGAAGTCATCCTTCGCGGTGAAATGGTAGATCGTGCGAAGGCTGGTGAGAAGTGCATCTTCACAGGAACTTTGATCGTAGTGCCGGATGTCAGTCAGTTCAGAGTTCCGGGAATGCGAGTACAAGCCGTTCGCGACACTCAGGCGCCTCGTGGGTCCGACACTGGAGGTGGGGGTGTATCAGGCTTGAAAGCGCTCGGCGTGCGCGACTTGACCTACCGCATGGCTTTCCTCGCGAACATGATCACCCCAGACACTTCGACACAAGGACAACACTCCAGCCAAAACTTGAAGGGCCAGGCCGGAAATTTGATGAGCTCACTCGCGCAGAATGTCGACACTTCTGATGGTCTCGGGGGTGAAAAGGCACAGCAGGATTATCTCGACACGCTCACGCCGGCAGAAATCGATGAGCTGAGAGAAATGGTGCAATCAGAAAACATCTATATGAGGCTCGTGGACTCCCTCGCACCTATGGTCTTTGGACATACCGTCATCAAAAAGGGTCTTCTCTTGCAGATGCTTGGTGGTGTTAGCAAGACCACTCCAGAAGGTATGGCCCTACGTGGCGATATCAACATCTGTATCGTGGGTGATCCGTCTACCAGCAAGTCACAATTCTTGAAGTACGTGTGCTCATTCTTGCCACGCGCTGTGTACACGTCTGGTAAGGCGTCTTCTGCCGCTGGTCTGACGGCTGCCGTGGTAAAGGACGAGGAAACGGGAGAATTCACCATCGAGGCAGGTGCTCTCATGTTGGCTGACAATGGCATCTGCGCCATCGACGAGTTCGACAAAATGGATATCGCAGATCAGGTGGCCATCCACGAAGCCATGGAACAGCAGACAATTTCGATCGCGAAGGCCGGCATACAAGCAACACTGAACGCTCGCACTTCCATCCTCGCAGCGGCCAATCCTGTCTCAGGTCGATACAACCGGAAGACGACGCTGCGTGCCAACATCAACATGAGTGCGCCGATCATGTCGCGTTTCGATCTCTTCTTTGTTGTTCTCGACGACTGCAACGAGGATGTTGACGAGCACTTGGCCAGGCATATCGTTGGGCTGCACCAAAAGAAGGACGAGGCAATCGAGCCCGAATTCAGCACGGAGCAGCTGCAGAGATACATCCGATTTGCCCGCCTCTTCCAACCTGTTTTCACCGAGCAGGCGAGAGCTTACCTTGTACAGAAGTACAAAGAGCTGCGTGCGGACGATGCGCAGGGCGGCATTGGTCGCAATTCTTACCGCATCACTGTTCGACAACTTGAATCTCTCATTCGTCTCAGCGAGGCTATTGCCAAAGCGAGCTGCGTCGACGAGGTCACACCGGCTTTTGTCGATGAAGCTTTCAAGCTGTTGCAGCAAAGTATCATCAGCGTGGACAAGGACGATGTGGAGTTCGAGGAAGAAGACGAGGCAGCTGCAGCTGAGGACGCGGACAGCGGTGCTGCTGTAGAGGATGAGGATGCCCATATGGGTGGTGAAGAAGGCGCTGCAGCCACCCCGGCCGCCAGAGCCTCTCAGACACCGGGTCCTCAACGACCAAAGACACAGATCAAGTACGACGACTTCATCAAGATCCAGAACATGCTGCTGAAGCGTGTGAACGAAGATCAGAATGAGGAACAAGATGGTGTGGAAGAGGATGATCTGCTGCAGTGGTATACTGAGCAAGTGGAAGAAGGCATCCACGATACGGATGGGCTTGCAGAGGCCAGCAGCCTTGCAAGAAAGGTGCTCAAGCGCATGGTAAAGGTATGTGAAAGCTTTGTCTTGATGCTATTGATCAATTCACTAATTCGGCTTACAGAACAACGTGCTCATGAAAGTGCAAGGCGAGGGTCTCGCAGAAGAAGATGGGACGGGCTTAGAGAGAACAAGCAAGACAGTCTACGTTGTGCACCCGAACTGCTCAACGGAGGATTTGTAGGGCTCCTCGTGCAGTAGATGATTTCGAGCATGAGCGACCTTAAACGGCGTTATGAGGATATCTGCATTGGGGCGCGATGGAAATGAATTGGATGATACCTCTCAACGTGGACAATGACGGAAATGTAAAGAATGATTCGGACTGTTCCAGTGCTGTTCAACATGGCCGCTGGGCTCTCCCACCTTGTTGTTTGGCCTCAGGCGCCACTCCGAAATTTCGCCGGGAGTGTCGCTACTTCCACACGTCAGAGCGGCTTTGACTCCTCGACAACAACCAAACCGCCACACGCTCTCGCAAGCCCATCCGCGCACTGACTGAACCAGAACTGGCTCAGTCGATAGAATCCTCATCGCCTCCGCCGCACCTTTTATGCTACCAGAGTCCTCATCGCTTCCCCCAACAGCGACGATCCAGCAACCCACCGAGCAGACAACGACGTCTACCCAGCATGGCCTCCTTTGCGATGACCTTGGAGCAGTCTCTCCGCCACACTTCAGCGCAGAGAAGACAAGCGCAGAGGAGCAGTCTGCCCTCGATGCAGCGATCGCAGCCTCGTTGCAAGAAGCAGAACGCGGTGCCGGAAAACGCGACTCTGCGGAGCGCGGATTGAACGCGCGCACAACACCTTCGCCGCCAGCGCGAAATCGTATCTTGGAGTATGAACAGGCTTCTACGCCACCTATGAAGAAGAGAGAGGGACCAGCATTTGAGGTCATCAAGAAACCACGTAGCCCCGGAGACAAGCGGGCTCCTATTCTGGACTTGCCTAATGGTAAGTCAATACTATGACATGTGGAAGATGGACCATGCTGATAAAGCGCAGAGGTCTTGACACATGCCTTGGCCCGTCTCGCACCCAATGATTTGGCATCTGTTTCGCTCGTATCGAAGCGCTTCCATGATCTGGTGACGGGGCCACATGCAT
This sequence comes from Cercospora sesami, assembly GCA_013365235.1. NCBI lineage: Eukaryota > Fungi > Ascomycota > Dothideomycetes > Mycosphaerellales > Mycosphaerellaceae > Cercospora > Cercospora sesami. Next base: position 12,160 of record JAASLG010000240.1, on the reverse strand, counting down.
GGCGAACAGCTTTTGCGCATTTCTTTCCAGGTCCCGATTCTATCAATGCACTACTCCTGGACGACGATAACGATGACCAAGCTGTTATTAAGTCGAAGAAGCGCGCATTTACGCGCCTTACCGCTTTGGCATCCTGGCGAAGCGAGTACATCATGCGAACTCGGCTACTCAGATCACTCTCGCGTGGCAAGCCGGTGCAAGCTGCCAGTTCGCTTGCTACTCGGAGTCAGACTGTTGCTCCGACTGTCATGTACAACTCGCAACTCTTCACGACAATCAATCATATACATGCCACTTTCGGACCGACCTCGAACAAGAAGTTGCCACGCTTTGCCCATGGTGCGGATGAGTTTGGCACTGCTACGAGCAGCGATCCTACCGCCGCAAAAGTCGACAACTGGGGCTTGTCCGATCCTCAAATGTTCCCACAGTTCGCCGACCGCTTTCCCGGTGACGCTCAATTTGGTCTCGGCCCAGGAGAAGTCGTGGGCGTGCCTCATTCTATGGATGTTAGTCAGCCCTATGGCATGGTAGTTGGTGAAGGCTCACCCGGTGGTGCGAATTATTACCGGTCCACCGAGGAGATGCGAGGACGCTTTCTGCTATCGTCGTCCGCCATGGTCTCGCACGAACTCGGCATTCCGAAGATCACGCCGAGCAAGGAAGCAGTCACTGCGACATGGATTGCCAAGTCTGCCGCCGTACCCAGTCTCACCGATGGCCTTATTGGCATCTTTTCTGGCTCCTCCTTGGGAGTGCTCACCGCCTACAGCTTGGGCGCTTCTAGCAATGGCAACAATCGTGATCAGAGATTTGGTCGTGGCGAAATGACTGCTCGTTGGATACTCAGCCCAGGCGTGCCAATCATTGCAATCGCAGTCGACAATGAGTACAGCTTGAAGCGCATGGCACAAAATCGTATCTGGGCAGCGGTGCTCAACGCGCTCGGCGAAGTCTTCTATCTGACCAAATTCCCCAAGCGCCCGCACGTGGACCGAGGGGCGCGTCTTGACGACGAAGCCGTGGAACGTCTGGCTTGGCAGACTGGTCGTACTGTATACTGGAAAGCTGTGGAGCCAAGCAGACGCGTCGCTAAGATTGATCCATACGCCGATGCGAGCGTTGATGGGAGCTACTCGCCACGTTCTTCGTGGAATGGCATGTGTCTGAGCTCAGCCCAGGTCACTGCTGAAACACAAGAGATTGAGATATTCCTCTCACGCAAGCCAAAGGACTTTCAGCATTCGTGTGTAGGATGGGACATGCGCCGCAAGCTCGAAGTTGACTTCGCTGGAGACGACGACAACAATGCTGGAGAAAATATCATCATCCTTGACTGTGGACGAGATGACAGCCCGGCCGGTGTGAAACGCTACAGTCGCCGCCGATTCCAAGACCGCGGTGGCTCGCAATCTGCCTCCACGCCGCCTCTCACGGCTGCGAGTTCTGAGGCTTCAACTCCGCCGTCTTTGTTCGGAGGTTCTGCCTCCCCTGCCACTGCTTCACCCGCAGGCTTCTCCTTCGAGCGCTTGGGCGACTCTCTGGACCATGACTTCGATGGCGCGAACACCCCGAGGCCTATGACCGAGGAATGGAGGACTACCAGGTACACGCTCAGCGGCTTGAAGAAAGTTGAGATCCTTGCAACTTGCATTGATCAGTCGACGTATGCCATTCAAACCGCATCCGAGGATCCCCTGCTTGGCTTTTCTGGCAGGTCCACGACTTCGTCTCCTTCATACACGCCTCTGTCGGCCGCGAATCAGCCTACCACTTCTGCCGATGTGCCAGGTCAGAGAGCTCGCCTCTTCGCAGCTGGCACAAAGCTTGGCACTGTCCTACTCTGGGATATGCGAGCTCCTGTGTCCCGTTCTGTCGACATCATCAACACCGTTGAGCCTGTCCGCATCATTCATACCGACTCACCGGAGATTTCCTGCTTGGCACTTTCCTCGCTGTGCCTGGTACATGGCGGTAACGATGGACTGGTGCAGGCTTGGGATGTTCTAGCCTCCGACATGCAGCCCATCCGCACACTGAACTCGCGTTTCTCTTCCCGCGCTCGTCGCAGACTGCTGCAAGCACAGGCCAGCGCCCAGGGTGTCGGGATCAATCTCTTCGCCGCAGGTGCAATTGCTCTCGACCCCGATCCCACTGTGCTTCGTGGCATTGTGTCTCTGGGCACTCACCTACTCTACTGGGCCTACAGTTCGTCTGCGGCCGATCAATACAAGTCGAACAAGCGTCGACTTCGCAGGTCCGAGCGCGGCAGCAATGCAGCTGGCGAGCGATTTTCAGCCGCGACTCGTAGCAATTTGAAGAATTACATCGAGCACGAACAGCTGGAGTTACATCGTGAGAAACAGCAACGAAGCAAGGAATCTCAGCGCTTCGCTGGTCGCTTCGGCACTGACCTGCTCGGCGGTAGCGAAGAGGAGATGCTTGCCTATGCAGCTATGCTGAGTCAAGAGGCGTACGAACAGGACCACGCTCGCAGGGCATCCGATACCAGTGCTACACCCAGTGCAACGGCAAGCAGTACCGACCAAAGTGCTGACTTCACGCCCGCATACAGTCCACCACGACGCAAAACGCCAAAGACGGAGGACGAGTTGGATGCAGATATCGCCGAAGCCATACGCCAAAGCTTGGCAACGTCTCCTTCTGCTGGCTACGATATCCCCATCAGACACGCGAAGTCAAAGAACAAGCGTCCGCAGTCTACACAAACGTCCCCTCGATCGTCCCCAGCACTCGCAGGCTCCAGCCAGGCGAACGAGATGAGCGACCTAGACTTTGCAATTCAGCTCAGCTTGGCCGAAGAGCAGAGCAAGCAAGCGGCACTGGAACAAGACAATCAATTCCCAAGTCTGCCAGGAGGTGCTGGTAAGGGCAAGGGTAGGAAGTTGTGACCGAGCGTGTACCTTGCCTAGTGGTTAGGAGGGAGGTGGGGTGGGGTGACGGGTCGGCGGTCGTACTTTGCAGTTCTACTACGCTTCTTGATTTCTACGTATAGTGGATATTACAATCGAACATTTAAGTGCCATTGATATTCGGTTTTCAGACCAAAGACTTGCCGCCGATGTGGTTGTGAGGTGATGTTTCTTGTGACACGCGAGCACATTCATGCCAAGCTTCGCAGGCGCTCGGACGGTTTCGTCACTGCGAGAGGGCAGGCACGAGAGAAGCTGCACGTCAAAACATCCACCACATCGCCTGCCAACACCCTCCACCGCGCCCAGACACCCCGCTCCGCCGCCTCTTCGCCGCTCGATTCGTCGCGCCACTCGATCTGAGCCCGTGCACTCCACTCTCACCGCCGCCGATCGGACGTGCCCATTGCATTGCGCCCGAAACAGGACCCTCTGGACACACAGCATCTTCCTGTGTTTGACCGCGCCGCCCTACCACGACTTCGACCCCTACCGCCCACGCTGATTCGACGACAATGGCAGAAGCTGCCGCGCTGAGGCAACAGCCCGTCATGGGCGATACGGCCATGGAGGACGCAGGCAAGGTTGAGCACAGCCTGGGCACACCAATCGATCCGCCCACGATACCCACCCTCGACGGCTGGATTGAGTCGCTCATGACCTGCAAACAGCTCGCAGAAGACGACGTGAGACGGTTGTGCGAGAAGGCGCGCGAGGTCTTGCAAGAAGAGTCGAACGTCCAGCCCGTGAAATGCCCTGTCACAGTCTGCGGCGACATACACGGCCAGTTCCACGACCTGATGGAGCTGTTCAAGATCGGAGGACCCAACCCTGACACCAATTACCTCTTCATGGGCGACTACGTCGATCGTGGATACTTCTCCGTCGAGACTGTCACGTTGCTCGTCGCGCTCAAGATTCGCTACCCAGGGCGCATCACGATCTTGCGCGGGAACCACGAGTCGAGACAAATCACGCAAGTCTATGGTTTCTATGACGAGTGTCTGCGCAAATACGGCAATGCCAATGTGTGGAAGTTCTTCACGGATCTGTTCGATTACCTCCCCCTCACGGCTTTGATCGACAACCAGATCTTCTGCTTGCACGGTGGTCTGTCGCCGAGCATTGACACGTTGGACAACATTCGTGCTCTCGACCGCATTCAAGAAGTGCCGCATGAGGGACCGATGTGCGATCTCCTCTGGTCAGATCCAGATGACAGATGTGGATGGGGAATCAGCCCCCGAGGTGCTGGGTATACGTTTGGACAGGATATCAGTGAGGCGTTCAACCATAACAATGGTCTTACGCTCGTCGCGAGAGCGCATCAGCTGGTTATGGAGGGTTACAATTGGAGTCAGGACAGGAACGTGGTCACGATATTCTCTGGTGAGTTTGAAACGTGGCAGACGTTTGTTTGGAACTGCACTGACTTTATTTACAGCACCAAACTACTGCTACCGTTGTGGTAATCAAGCTGCGATCATGGAAATTGACGAGCATCTGAAATACACCTTGTATGTCTATCTGTCGACTTGAGAAGATGCGACTCTAGCTGACCTTTGTGACCTTTAGCCTGCAATTCGACCCTTGCCCGCGTGCTGGCGAACCTATGGTCTCCCGCCGAACACCAGACTACTTCTTGTAGTGTTCTGGTGACGAAGATTCGGTGATTCTCGCGTCCCTGATACTAGCGTACGAGCCGCGAAGGAAGCATGAGCTTGGACGACTTGCTGAGATATGGCTGGCGGCAATGATGACGAAATGTGGACAGCCTCGATGCCTTTTCCTAGCATGTTGTCGGCCTCATCTCCACAGAGGAGGTGGAGAAAGGCTCATAGAACGAAAAGATGAAAGACGATACAATGGGGTCTTGCGTCTCTTCGGTGTACCATGGCGTCCTCCACTGACGCGTCTTCTGCCATCGTGGCAGCTGCGCGGCTCGTGGGTAGATACGCGACAAATAATGGCCATGTGTCTCATGCTCTGCTGTCAATGGCGTAGTCTCTCTTTGGCGTTCGGCGAATTTCACGGCCCATCGTTCTCTCGCACGTCCATCGTTGACAGGTGGCGTGCATCATGACATTGCGTTGCGTGACCCCGGTGCAAGTTTCGGGGTATCATATGTGTGTATCTGCCACATATCATTGTCAGCTTTCTCTCCTCCATATCAAGAGAGCGCTGCTCTCATGTATGCTGAATGCTGAAATTGTGACTTACACTCTCCGCAAACCCTATCCATTCTTCAATTCCTTTTATGTATACGTCCTCTTCTGACGACGGCACTTTCTCGTGATCCCATGTTGTGATTGTATTGAATTCTGCTCGTTGTTCGAGGATGAATGTTTCTGTCGGCAGGCTTTGCTCCTCCTCTTCTTCGTCGTGTTCTGCGTCGTTGGTGGGAAACCGGGTTGAGGAGGTTTGGTGGGGTATTTGCCGAGTTGTCTTTTGCGCTACGATTCCGGTGTAGGATGATGGGAGGTTGATGGTTTTGCCGAGGAGTTTGCGGCCGCGGAAATGTTGGGTCACTTCATTGGAAGCTGGTGATTGTGATTGTTGAGTGGGAGGAGAGGTCGCTGTTGTTCTGTTGTTGGGTTGTGGGTTCCAGTATCTTTCTGCGATGGAGAGAGGGCCGGAGTGGTGAATTTGGCAGGGGAGTATGTTGGGTTGGAGGGTTTCGGGTTTGATGGTGGAGCAGGAGGACTGGATGGCGAGCATGTTGGCTGTGATGGCGGCTGGATTCTGGCGAGGTTGTGCAGGGTCGTTCGAAGTTGCTACGAGGTGGAGGCAGAGTGGTGTTGGACGACGCGTTTGGACACGGGAAGTCGCGTCGCGGTTCTGGGCATTGAAGTGAAGATCACGCGGAAAGACCACCGCCGTCCTTCATCAACAACATTTGACTTTTGTTGTTATCACATATCTTCCACCTACTTCGCCATCTCTACATGTCTTTGAGCTGGCCGCACCTGGAGCTAGTGCACAAGGCGGCGGTCTTGTGTCCAAGACTCCCCGAAAGTCCTGAGACCTCCGACTCGATTGAGTGAAGGCTGCGCCTAAGGCGATGTCTCACGCCACTTTCGAGACGCTTCTTCTGACCATGATCAGGCTCGGGAGCTTGGAAGACTCTTTGCGACCAGAAAAGGGTGCACTCAATGGATATGATTGTCATACAATGCATCCCTTAGGCGATGATCCAGGCGCTTACGTATGCACATCCAAAAACCCAGAGATGCACTGCCTACATCAATACGATGTGAGCTCCACTATGCACGAACACTGCCCCAACTCAAGTCTGGTTTGGGGCTATTGAAGCAGCCGCGGATTCCACGGTGCCTGTGAAGCTGCCAAGCGTGCCCAGCTGGACTTCGTCGCCTCGGTGGAGACACGTGCTATATATATGTTCACACTGCAAGTTTTCCAGGGTTGCATTCTTCACGGCAGTTTTACTTACAATGATCACTGAATCAGAGCAGTCGATGTTCGAGGAATGGGGCGACTTTCAAGAATCTTCCGCTGCCGACTCTCCATGCAAAGGCGATAGCGTCCGAGAGGCCTACAAAGTCATTGATCCGCGGGGCGACCTGGTCGTGACTGTAGGTCCTGACGGAAACGATGAGTTATCACGAAGATTCCGACTGTGCTCGCGGACGCTCTCGCGCGTTTCGTGTGTCTTCGAAGCAATGCTTTATGGTGGCTACAAGGAGAACAAACGCGATCAGTCAGACGACTGGTCAATCCGTCTCGCACACGATTGTCCGGACACGTTCGACCTTTTCGCCCAGATCACGCACGGTCTTACGAGCTGCGTTCCCCAGGAGCTGTCCCTGGACGAGATATATCAACTCACCGAGCTTACGCATTACTACGATTGTACGACTATTCTTGTGCCATGGTTAGATCGCTGGATGTCACCTTTCTACACCCTTCACTTTTCGGACAGGCTGACCCTGCGCAAACTTGCATGGGTCAGCTTTGAGATTGGGGAACGACGTACCTTCCACAATACTTGCAGGAGGCTCGTCATGGAGTGCGATTCTGAGCCTCGTGAGGAAGACGAGTCAGTGCTGGCGAGTTTGTCTGATATTTTCGGTTGGTCATCACTCCGCGAGGTCGCAGGATTGCCGTGGTAGCAGCTGACCAGATTCGCATAGGGAGACTTGACGACATTCGCAGAAGCACCATTGCTGCAATGCTGAGACTTTTCGACGAGTTCACTCAGCTACTCACTGTGGTCGATGAACAGCCGCGGTGGTGTAAATTCGCATCGTACCAAGGGCCTCATAGATGCGAGTCGATGATCCTTGGCTCCATCGTGTTCTGTCTCTCGCGAGCGAAGCTGTTCCCAGTTCCCAGGCCTGAGGAGATAAATGAAAGCGTGCTTTCGTTGTATCGGAAGCTCTCCACCATTGTCGTGCACGACATTGGGCAAGGGGAGCGGAAGGGCTCAGATCACTCTGAATGCAACCCGAGAAAGTTTCTCATCGACCGTTTGCAGCGGATTCTTGCTGATATGGCGCCCCCCATCAGCGACGAGCACAATGCGATGCTGGAAGCACAGATGAAGAAGATTGGCAGAGGTTCTTAAAGCTGCAATGAACAACTGCGATAGGTCTTAGTTGGGACGTGCCGCCGCCAGTCTCACGCAGTGGACCCAGAGAATGCAGGAGAACACAAATGCGCGCTACATTCCGGTGGCAACGGTAATCATGATCGAGATTATCGGCTTGATTGGCGGACTAGATACGCAAGATCAACAACTTCGTCAACTCACGATGCATTCACTGACCTGCGGACCGGCACATTCGGTCCATTCGACGAGGTCTTTGGTGGCTATCATGGAAGACAGCGTCGCGCGCCTGAAAAGGAATCGAAAGAGAGATGATTTCCCTGCATGACAAGCCGTCTCGTGCTCCGATCTCCTTCGGCTCTACACTCCTCCAAGGCACGATCTTGACCGCAACAATTGGGAAGCTCTCAAGTTAACCGACTCCGCGCAAGGATGCATATCGGCGTATCTGCTTTATAGCTGCACTCCATAAATTGGTACAAGCTGACCTCCACCATTCGTGGAATCATGCGGGTCAAACTTCTGCCAGACATGTCGGCCAAGCAATCTCTTGCAGATCTTGGTTGGATCGCCCTCATCGGTATGTATCATGCATGAGAGTCTGCATTGCAGCTCCAATGTACGGTTCTCAACGCACCACGCACCTCTACCCGAGCATTGGCGTCATCATACGCTTTTTCGTTGGTGGCTGTTCAGGACGCAATACAGATTCGGCAAAATCAGTAATACCTCCGGCTTAAAATATGTCCCTAGCATGGGGAACGATATACTGGCAGTCGTACTCGGGCAAAGGAGCTCCTTCCGGACGTTCCTCCGCAGCGCAGGCGCTTAAGCTACCGTTAGCGCACATTGGCCTCCACCTGCGCGCTATGATGTGAAGCTGCGCCAGCTCCCGCTGGTGCTGCTCATCACTCCTACAGTACCTATGCAGATATGCAAAGTGCATTGGCTTAATGTAGGATAAGTAGGCTTGGCTGCGGGACACTTACGCCAAGGTGTTTACATGCTTCTTCGTTCAAGAGTCAGCTTTCCTGTCACCAATTTCAGTCGCTCGATCATTGCGAGGTGACAAGAGTAGACAGCTGACTTTTCTCGTCATGCAAGCCAAAACATATCGCTCCTTCACCAAAAGCGCTATACCGGCATTGCTCCAGAGATTTGCACCATCTCTAAACGCAGAAGCATTCCTTGCCGCAGGCAATGTCTTTCCCACCAGAATCAACAATCATGTTGCCGATGACCTGATCGATTGGTATGGAGCCATGGCTTGATAAAGTCTCACTAGCCTGACGAAATTTGAACAGGTCGAAGGCGCCGAAGGACCCTTTGTTCAGGCTGACTATTCCGCAACCTGAGATGCTACGTCCGGAACATCTCGCCCTCGTCCTGGATGAGATGAGGCGGCCAGACACAAGCAGAATTCGGCTTCGAGCTGCTGCAGAACATGTGCGACATCAGATGAATCCTCATCCCGCAGGTCAGAAGGAAGAAAATGTGCCTCGACTGGATGGGCAACCAGTCCAGGGCCTGCAGCACAAGTATCGAGAGACTGTCTTGTTTTTCCCTTCCGAGGTGGGAGCCCACTCTCATTGGTCGTGATGTATCTGCTGCGAAGTGTGACCGCTAGTTGACACCCTTTCCAGGCACAGTATTGTCACGCACATTGCACGTACTGCTTCCGATGGGCACAGTTCACGTCCGTCGGGTCTGAGCAAGCCTTCAAGACATCAGATATCGATATGTTGCAGCAGTATGTTGCGAGTCACCCCAGAGTCTCGGACGTCTTGTTCACTGGAGGTGATCCCATGGTCATGCCGACAGCAACAATCAAACGCTACATCGAGCCACTTATTGGTCCCAAGGCACCTCCGAATCTTGATACAATTCGCATTGGCTCGAAGTCGCTAGCATGGTGGCCTTATCGTTATGTGAGCGATCCAGACTCACAAGAGCTTCTGCGTTTCTTTTCTGAGGTTGTCAAGTCTGGCAAACACTTGACCATCCAAACACATTTCAGTCATCCGCGGGAAGTGGAGCATCCTGTCACGCAGGAGGCTGTCCGCCTAATACGGATGACTGGAGCTCAGATACGCTCACAGGCGCCGCTGATCAGGCACGTCAACGATAGCCCCGAAGCATGGACGCGTATGTGGAAGTTGCAGACGAAAATTGGCATTGTTCCATATTACATGTTCGTGGAACGTGATACTGGTGCTCGGGATTACTTCTCTGTACCCCTCTCGCGAGCAGTTGAGATTTACGATGAGGCTTACTCACGGCTCCCTGGGATAGCGAAGACAGTAAGAGGCCCGTCTATGTCGGCCAGCCCGGGCAAAGTTTGCGTTGTCGGCAAGGCTATGGTGCAAGGAGAATTGCATTTTCTACTGCGTTTCCTTCAAGCTCGGAACCCGGAATGGACGAAGGGCGTCTTCTTCGCCAAATACGATCCAGAAGCGAGATGGCTCGACGATCTGAGGCCTGCGTTTGGTGCCGATGATTTCTTCTACGCCAAAGACTATGAGAGACAGAAACTATCGATGGCGAAAGGTTCATCAGGTCAGCTTACTGACCAAGAATGGACGAATATGAGCGATGGGTGGAACTTGCAAAGGGATAGCGGAAATAGCGCAGCTATGTTATGACGTGATTCAATCGACAGCAGCGACTATAGAGCCTAGCTTTCAACAATGGGCGACTGTGGGCTTGGAGCATTGTAAGCTACAGTTGGGATGACCAGGCATGTACTCCGTTCCAGGATGGAATTCCACACAATTGTGATCTCTGCAAAGCGCTGACTTAGATGGGTGTTGCCATGTCAAGATCAGAATGCATCGACCTGTCGTATTCTGTGGAAGCTCTGCTTTGAACCATCGGTTACTCACTGCTTAGACGAGACGCGACCGATCTCACCTATTCTTCTTCATTCGTGCCCACAGCGGGGCAGAGCTCAAGATGCACGTGTGGCACTCTATCAACATTCAATTACTACAGGATCGTGTGAGGCAGGTTCTCAACGCCATGTCGTGCAACTCGATGCCTTGGAACGGAAGAGAGGTGTTGTATCATTTCTGCGCTTCTGGCGTCGGGTCCCCAGTGTCCATAAAACAGGTGTTTCCTAGTATTGGCTTCGTCGAGTCATTGCTTCCAGAGACATCCCGATCATGTCTACCTCAGAAGCGTCTCACCTTCCTGAACAACAGACCATCAATTCTGGCCACGAGCACAGTGACATCGGCCACGATGCCATGACGGCAAATGCTAGCGCGAGCCCGTCGCTCCTACGATCTGCACCACTCATTGTAGACTACCTGGCGCAGCTTCGCGTAGCATCTTTCTCGGACGAAGCCTCGCAAATTCGACTCAATCTCAAGGAAGATGGTATCTCGAAGCTTGAGTAAAGATTAGATGTGGGCGTTCGTAAGCCTTCCACTAAGATTTTCGCAGGAGTGACAAGATCTTCGATGTCATCGGTCAGTTGGTGATCGAGACAAACGGCGCGTTCGGATCTGCCACCGAGAAAGTGCGAGAGATCAACATGCGCCTGCGTAAGGATGAACAGGTGTGTAAAAGTATCCCGAGACGTCTATTCAAGAGTGCTGAAGCGGCTTGGGCCGTAGCTGGTAATAGTTCGAGAGCACTATGACTATTGGACCATCGATAACATGGAGACCCGTCTCGATCTGGAAGCAATGCAGGATTTCATGGGAGATCTTGCTACATCCGCGAACAAGGTCAAAGAAGACTTCGTCGTGGTCCATGGAATTGCTAAGGATATCAAATATGCAGTGGTCAACGATGCCGGTACTGTTCAAATACAACACGTGTACGCGGAGTTGCACTGAAGCTCGTTTTAGGATTTGTGCAAGTTCAACAAGATGATATTCCAACGGATAAGTCTCGGGCTATTGATCAGAAAGCTCCTTCAAAGACAATCATGCATGACCTTCAGATTGATGCACAACATGCTTTGGAGAGTTTGCAAACTGTGGTCCACCGACTTGACAAGGGCCCCGAACAGCCAGGTGTGGTTTGATTATTCCAAAGCGTATACTTTCCACTAATTACGACAGGATTTGATAACATGGGACTCAAGGCTCTCTCTGGACTCGAGAATGAGCTTTCAAGCATCATCGATTATTTCCAGACACTGTCAGTGCAAATTGACGGCATGTCCGCGGACATGACCCAAAAAATGATTGACTTTCGTCGGTCTGAGGCCCTACATGATCGTCCGACCGCAGACATTCGTGAATTATTCATGGAATGTGCAACATATGTCGATGCTACTGGGGCCCAATTCTCACTGGTCGAGGCTTTTATAAGTAACTTCGTCACCTCTCCTATGCAGAGGATCCAATCGCTGGGAAGACAATCGGATTTTGAGCAACAAAAGGCTTTCAACAAGTATTACAGGGAGGCCATGAAGGGGCATATACAGGCTACTGAAAGTCTTGCCGAAAAGTCAAGTGATGAGATACTGGCATCGTTGAAAGCTGGTATCAGCGTCGTCGGTGTACCAGGGAAACAGAGCTCCTTTGTTCAAGCGCCTCTTCAAGGTCTGAAAGGTCTGCACCAGAAGCTGGTGTAGATGCGGAGTTCCGTAGCCGATGACCCTGCGGAAGACTTCGTGATGATGGAGGGCACGATGCGCACACGAGAG
>JAASLG010000239.1:0-29650 GCA_013365235.1 Cercospora sesami | reverse complement strand
TCATATTGATTCCCTTGACCCTCGCATCGAAAGCTGGCTGGAGCAATCCAAACTTGGTCACAATGCTCGTGGTCGGTGCTGCATGCCTGATCGCTATTCCTTTCTGGGAGCGCAACAAGACGCTTGCTCCTCATGCATTCTTTCCTCGATCATTCTGGAGAAACCGCACTCTCCTATGCGGACTTGGACTGTCCTTTTTCTACTTCAGTAAGTCTCATCATACCTAAATTGAATCGCTCTCACTGACATTGCATAGTGGCATTCTATCTCTCAGTCTATCCTTATTTCCAGTCATACCTATTGGTCGTCCAGGATCTTCCTCTTGCCAAAGCTGGCCGAATTGTACAGACCTTCACATTCACATCGACCGTAACGGCCATCATTGTTTCGATCTCCATCAAATACACCAAAAACTATAAGAAATTCATGGTCGCCGGCACCATCTTGTACGCCATCGGTTTGGCCTTGATGATCCGATACAGGACCGAAGAATCAACACCAGCCATGATTGTTGGTACGCAGATCTTCCTTGGTGTGGGTGGCAGTCTGACCCACGTACCTGCGCAGCTTGGCGTGCAGGCGTCAGCCAGTCACTCGGAAGTGGCTGCAGCAACTGCACTGTTCTTGACGTTCTTGGAAATCGGAGGAGCTGTCGGGAGCGGGATATCCGGCGCCATCTGGACGTCAAATGTTCCGAAGAAGTTGGCACTTTATCTGCCACCGGAGACCAAGGACATGGCTGATGAGATTTACGGAAACATCACGCTCGCATCACGAGGTTGGCCCATGGGCAGCCCAACGCGAGACGCGATCAATCTTGCTTATCAGGAGACGATGACGAAAATACTGACTGTTGCGGTGTTCGTGGCGCTACCGTGCATCGTTTTGGCCTTCATGATGCACGACTACAAGCTTGATGAAATTGATCAAGGCGTCAAGGGCGTTGTCATTGGTGCCACACAAGACGGCACCGAATATGGCGGCGAGGAATTCGCAGGACCGTCAACGACTAGACTGATGCGTACATCAGGCGAGTATGAGGAAGCAGACGACGACGACGGCTCAGAGGAGTCACAGAACTCAAGAACCAGGCTCATCAGAAAATCCTCATGAGATTTTCGCGAATAGATAGATGACGATGCATTTGTTGGGAACTAGAAGGCGTGATCGGATGTGGAGCACGGTAGACGATGCTGTTGAAATTGGCTGCATCTTGCATACTGGTTGCACTGCAAGCGAGCATTTGGCATTTTTGGGCACTTGGGACAGCATAGAGGCAAGGAAAGGCGTTCTTCGGCGATTAGGGGATGACTGAATGGGCGCAAAACCACTAGCGAAGTGTTCTAGATACCCTATCACAGTGATGTTCCGACCTAAGTGCGACAGATCATTGTTTCACGTTCGCTCTTTTCTGCTGCCCTGGCCCTGTTCTAGGCGTGTGTGGAGATGGACCAAACCTGTCAAAGCGTGGTCGGCGGGCAGCAGGCTCTGCTGGTATTGTGTTAAGCGCGCACGCTGCACATCGCCTATTGCACTCCGTCCTACTCTACACATGCTCTTGGTATCTTGAACAACACACTGTTGGCGTTGTACGTGTCTCTCGTGGATGAAATAGCGCGCTGCGACTAGTCCTCCTTCGCTATAGCACAGACAGCCCGCCGCCCACCTCTCCTTCTCGCGCCGACCGACCGCTGATCTGAGCTCTGCGCCGCCATTGTGACAGCTCTCTTCCCTTTCACGTGTCAAGCCAACCGACCGACCGTGTTTCGCGCCACCACAGCGCCTGCTGCTGTGCGCTTTGTGTCACGCTTGACACGTACCATATCGAACATACTCGGGGCCCAGCCGAGGAGACGTACGACCGTCGATACTGCGCTGCCGCGACCGCCCCAACTCTCGCACCGAATCTCGACTCTCACTTCCAACTCCCCTCGCTTCCCCTCGCTCGGCCACGTACTCGCAGACCGCAACATACCTTTTCGCTGCGACAGGCGCGCGCTCCACATCAGGTGCTACGGAATTCGAACCCGCTGAGCCAAGGAGGTCGACTAGGTCAGGCGGCATAATCGACAAACAGACGGCTACAGACACGTGAGAGTGGGCACGAGAGGCAATCAGCAAGTCCAGAACCTGTGCACAGGAGGTCAGAATGGTGGTTGCTACGATAAAGTATGCCATTCCCGTTTCCTTTCAGATCCATACCTATTCTTCATGGATTCATGGACTGCCGCACTTCCGTGGCGCGGACGAGTACTTTGCGGTGAACGCGACAGGCTTGTGAGGCCGATCAAGAGCAAGTTGCGACTCGCAGGACCATCAGTGGCCCACGCGAGATTGTTGAAAGACGGTGGAAGGATACCTCTCAAGTTGTGGCATTGCAGGATTGGGTAGAAGCATTCGCTGACAAGCTATTTACTAGGTGCGTTGTGGTCGGTGACGGTGCCGTGGGCAAAACATGCTTGCTCATAAGCTATACGACGAACAAGTTCCCGTCTGAATATGTGCCCACAGTTTTCGACAACTATGCGGTGACGGTAATGTACGTGGTCTGCAGCCCGCCCCCGTCTGGACCGCATTGACAGCTTTGTAGGATTGGGGACGAGCCGTATACCCTTGGACTCTTTGATACTGCCGGACAGGAAGATTACGACCGCTTACGACCGCTCTCATACCCGCAGACTGACGTCTTCTTGGTATGCTTCTCCGTCACCTCGCCCGCTTCATTTGAGAACGTCCGAGAAAAGTGGTTCCCCGAAGTTCACCATCACTGCCCGGGAGTGCCTTGTTTGATCGTCGGCACACAAACAGATTTGAGAGACGATCCTCAAGTCCGGGAGAAGCTTGCCAAGCAAAAGATGCAGCCCGTGCGAAAAGAAGACGGCGAGCGAATGGCTAAGGACCTAGGCGCCGTCAAGTACGTCGAGTGCTCAGCTCTCACTCAATTCAAATTGAAAGACGTGTTCGACGAGGCGATTGTGGCAGCATTAGAGCCGCCCGCAGTGAAGAAGCCAAAGCGTAAGATTGAGCCATCCCTGGTATCTACCATGTCCGTCTTTGAAGCCCTGCTAACATCCGTCCAGGAAAGGGTAAAGGTTGCATATTGCTATAGCCTCGCGGCTTGTCTGATGCGATGCGAACGCTATGTACCTTCACGTGAATACACCATGTGGGTTGTCTCAGATAGACAACACCTTTTTCACTTCTTTGCGGACAATACCAGAGTTGGGCGCGTGGAGTTGAAATGGAGCACTGTTTTCTTCAGGTCTACACAAGGCACACAAATCCAGGTTATATGCCTTCTTTTGAAACTTCACTTTTCTCTTTCGGCATTGCATTGAGGAAATGTTTTGGTTATTGATCTGTCTCATTGACTGCTGGTTCTCCTGCGGACCGATGACCCCTGGATTGCATAGGTCAGTACTGCTTTAGATAGCATTCTCGGCGTGTACAGGCTGATGATGTCCTTCGTGGAAGATACAGCAATTAGCCTTCGGTTTCATGCACGTCGATTGTTTGCCATCCAGGCAGCCGCGCCACTTTCCCTTCACAATGTGGAAGTGAAGCGTAGCTCGAACTCGATGTGTCCAGCGCCTTCCTTCTCCCAGCCACCAGCTGAATGGCAGTGTTCGTCTTGCGCATACCATCAATGATATCGGGACGCAGCGCGACGATGTCGATATTTGCTTGTGAAGCACAACCGAGACCATGATTGAAGTGCTGTCCGGTAGATTCACTGGTTTCGAAAGCCGCAACGAGGCCTCTACGAAGCGCATTGTTATCACCCAAGCCATATCAAACACTGTGCGTAGGACGGCCGCCGCTCTTGCCTTGACTGTGACAGGCGCGCTACAGCCCCAGCACTTCACTTCACATTACTGCGTGAGCGTTGTGAAAATGATAGCCAGTGAAGGCTCACTTCAGGAGGTATGTAAACGCCTTCGCACTCGCAGCTCTCTTCTTTCTCGACATGCCACTTATATAGTAAGTTTCTGTCGACTCCCCTGGCGCCGCCTCGAATCTTTGACTGACGTGTTGCTAGGTCGTGCTTTGCTCGTTTTGGTGATTTCACCAATCACCAAAACAGTCGCTGACATGAGTGGCAGACGTCAATCCGGCCGGAGCTCCCACTCCGCGAAATCACCATCGCTCGCGACCATCTCCGAGATGGAACCGCCAGAAGGCGCCCCAGCACAGCGGCCATCCGAACGAACGTCAGAAGAGACGCCCACTCCTGAACAGCGGCAGCTCAAGCGAGAGCGGTACCAGCTCGCGGGCAACGCGTTCGCGCAACAAGAATTTGCCCGTCGCCAAATGACGCCCCCGACTGTCATTCATCCAGCTTTCCGCCCGGGCTTCAACCTTCTCGACACCACCCAGCCGCTTCCAGAACTCGACCCGTCCGAGCGACTGCCGCACGCAGAAGAGTCGCCGACGATGAGGTCGCAGTTCCCGAGGAGCTCGCTCGAGACCGATCGGGCTGCCACTTCAGGGCAGATGCACCGCGAGTCCACGCAAACAACACTGTCTCAGTTCATGCTCAACCCGCCTGAGATCGATCTGGGCACCACTCCAGAGCACACTCCCGTGCCGACTCAACGCGAATGGCTCGAAACTCGAGACAACCTCGAACTGCACGGCGGTCAGCAGCCACACATTCCTGTCATCAAGCACACGCCCAAGTCGACGGCTGAAGAGTTTGCGTCCGCAGTCAGCACCATCTCCCAGAATGAAGTCCAAACCGAGCCGCGCACGCCGGGACCTAAGAGTCCAAAGAAGACCACCTTCCTCGAACGTGTGACCAAGTGGACAGCTCGCCGCACTCAGACGCAGTCGCAGAAGCAAAAGAGCGATGCTGGCCAGGCCCCTGACTTGCCTTTGCCGCCAAAAGCGCGCGCAGTGCTACAGTAAGTGCACATCAACACTGTTGCGCTATTGTACTCACATCCCTCCCAGGCAACCACCACCGACTCGTGGCCTCGGCCGCTCACCATCCAAGACCAAGTCCTTCTTCTCGAGAAGACGCTCAGATGCCAACGAATTGCCACAGCCAGAGCCAGTCCGTGCCGCCACTTCGCTTGGTCATCGCACACCGCGAAGTGTCCATTTTGCCACGCCTGAGCCCAGTGCCTCACAGAGCCGTCATGTTTCAGGATCGTCCACTGCTCAGCGCACTTCTAATCTGGGTCGTTCGCAGAGTCTGAAGTACATCGACAACGCCATCCCACCTACCCCACCCGCGAAGGACACGCCGCCTGACGAGCCGCCGATTCGCAACATGGTTCAACAGCGACCAGCTTTTGCATACGAGACTCCAAGCAAGCCACGCGAATACACCAGCTCGGGCAGACTGAGTCCGAGTCGCATTGGCAGTAACAGCAGTCGAGGAGCTGCAAAACTCGTCACTCAGCCTAGCATGTTCTCGCTACGTGCCTCGGTCGTGCCGGGAGCAATGGATCAAGCAGAATTGGACGATGCAAATTCACGTATTGGTGGACTAGGAATCGAGGGTTTCAGCATGCCTCACGAAACACGTCGCGGTAGTTACACTGCTGCGTACAGCCCTAGCGTCTACTCCCCCGACGACTTTCGCAGGTCCATGGCGCTGTTCCCTGAGCGTGTGGCCACAATGTCCACATCTCAGCAGTCCGGCCACATACTATCCTCACTGCGCACTCCGAGAGAAGTGGACCGCCTCGAACAGATGCGGCAGCGTGGCTCTCCTCATACTGCACAGAGCAGCAATTCTGACATGGGTACCATTTCTATGGTCTACCCCGACTTAGCGAAAGACCCATCTATTGCTTCCTTTATGAGCATGGAGCCACCGCCGTCTCCCTCACCACAGCCTGGTGTGACCGATCGTGCTTTCGATGAGGTCGAGAAGATGCTCAATACCAAAGACCAGCAGCAGACGGCCAACTTGAACGTGACTCCGAAGGCAGGGCTCAGAGGCAAGGCGAACACTTCTACACGACATGTATCTGAAGACTCCAAGGAGGGTCTATTCGCTATACCAGTGGAGCGTCCTCAGTCACTCGATGAGACGTCCCAGCACACATTCAGCTCAAAAGCCGTGCATCACAGCACGCTCAACAGACAACAAACTGTCGCATCTTCACCAATGGCACATCACCTTAGTGCGGTACCATCGCCGCTTCGCAATAGTGATGGTCAGATCTATCTGCCACAGAAGACCTTCTCGCCTCCGAAGCCGCGTTCACGCAAGGAATCGCACCTGGCAGCCACTGTGCCACAGATTGAGGGAAAGGCGTCCAGCGAGACCTTGCTGTCACCTTACGATCCGCCATGGACTCCTAGCGGTCGCCCAAAGCCCAAAGAAGACATCTTCAAGAACAAGCCGGCTCTTGCTGCAAGCACTAGCGATGAGCTGGTAGTCCGTCAGTCGCCACCGGTGGGTGGCATGCGCTGGTCGAACGAAGCACCAGCTACTCCTGGAGATCCACGCAAGTCGACCACTCGTCGCAAAGCACCGCCGACTCAGTCCCCATGGAGAGTGGCAACCACCGCCTCAGAACCACAGGCTCCGGACAAGCCGCTTCCTGAGGACCCTGACGATTTCCATGATCTAGACGACCTGATTGAGATGATTACTGAGCGCGATTCCGCCATTCAAGACTTGCAGACCGAGATGAAGTATGAGAATACTCGTCTGCACCAACGCCTAGCTTCGTTGGAGATCAAGGACCGCGAGAAGAAGCATGGCAGCAGAAAGGCCAGCAGTGCCGTGCAGGACGAGAACAAGTCAACCAGAGCCGGAAAGCAATCAGCCAGAATTGACGACACCAAGGCGAAGCGCATCTCCACCTCTTTCGCACACGAGTACTATCAAAACCAGAACAAGACAGGTCCAACTTCGCCGGCAGACAGCGTACCGATGAGTGAGCGTTCAACGATCATCTTGACGCCGAATATGCCTCAGCTCGGGGCTATCCCAGACCTGCCTCGCCCACAGGAAGTTCCACGAGAGGACTCTCCGACCCTGCCGCCTGGCTCTCCGCATCCGGTTGCGACACCACCAGTCAAGAAGGGATCGGAGTCTACTACTCCTGTCTCGCCTTCACCGGCACCTACCGATACGAAGTACAACGAGCTCATGGCTGTGATGCAGCAACAGCAAGCCATGATGTTGCAGATGATGCAAGAAATCAAGGACTTAAAGCGTTCCGGCCAAGGTCCAGAGAACTAGGCATGACTTTGGGAAATTGGAATTGGGCAAGAAAAAGCAGGAAATCAGAAAAGAGGTTGGGTTGGGCAGGCTAACGGGGGTTTTGGGGATTCGTTTCGCGTTTGGTGCAGCATGGAAGGCCGCTTGATGGCACCACGCTGAAGTTTCTGGCATGCATTGATTTTTGGAGAAAAGGAGGTCAGGCATAGCACGCTCGCATTTTCAGCGTCGCTCCACGCCGTTTGATGAACCTTTCCTGGCGTTTTAGTGATTGAGAGATACCCAGAGAGCGACCGACATTGATTGTTGGTGTATTTACCTCTCTAGCAATAAGGATCAATGCACTCTTCTTCCAAAGTCCTCACTCGCTTCTCAAGCGCCGCATTTCTCCGTCTCTCGGCAACCAACTGTCCTTGAAGCCACTCGATGACGAGATCGTTCGTGTCGTCCGCCTTATCCATTTCTGGAGCGACCTCCATATCCTCATATCCTGAGTGGAATGCTAAATTGGTCCACCCGCCATCTTGGCCTTGACCCCATTGTACGCCTTCTCCATCCTCCGCATTCTCTGGGCATTGTGTTGTCTTGCCCCAGCCAATTTCTCCGTAATCAACAGGAGCCCAAGAACGCATGCACTTCTTGCCTCGTAAAGAATCGTAGAAGTCGTCCAGATCTGGCGGAGTCTTGACCTCGAAGCGATTGGACTTATCTCGCAACTCGAAGACAGATCCCCCTTGAAATCGACTCAGTGGTCGTCGAAAAGTGTCGTATGGCTCGCCAAAATTGCGACGCTGCGGGCTCATTTCTGGGCGCACATGTGTCTTCCAGTCTTCTTGTGAGAGATTTCGAAAGATTTGAGGGCTCTTGCAATAGCAGTGTCGAATCGTGTGTTTGGTGCAAGGTGGTCGGGTGTTGCGCTGGCCCGAGTTGATGACACTGTCGACTCTGTGTTGAGATTCTGAAGAGTGCCATTGGTCTTGGTGATTGTTCCCGCTGTATGTCGCTTCGCTTTTGTCGCGGCTTCTCATCTTTGCTGCTTGTAGTGGACCGGTCGGTGTGAGTCTTGGCGAGCCGTTCGAGTCGGCAACGACCCGTCTTCTGTTGTGCATCTTTCGTGTTCGAATTGGAGTTCGAGCTGGTGTAAGGAGTGACAAGTTGGAAGCATTGTGGAAGTAAACAAAGCAATTCAGGTAATAACATGCAGAGAGCAAGGGCCTGTGTGATAGTCAAGTGAGCATAATTTCCGAAGCTCACATACAGCAAATATCCACTTAGCATAAGAGGAAAGCAGGTAATGGGCGTGAAGGGTGAAGATGCGGATCCATGCCCCTTCCTCTTCGATCCTACGAGGGTATCGTGCTTCATTCCATGCATTTTGGTACTATTCGCAGCCGCCAAAATTTGCTTCGAGGACTCACTGTGCTGTCCGTAACGTACGAGACAGCACATTCTCGCAATCAAACTGATTACAGCACTTTACGCTAGCTGTAAATCATCTGAATTCCAAGCTCCCTTGTGGTGACACAGATAATGGATGCTGAGAGATTCGTCTGGCAGTTTGGGTCTTCACGTGGATTTCTTCTTGAAGCGGAGCTGGGATATCTTTACTCTTGGTCATCGTCTTGAGAGCATCTCCGCAATTGAGCGAAACCCGAACTGCTATTGTGAGCCAACGAGGGTGAGGTCAGTTTATGCATGCCCGGCAAGCGGTGGAAGACCACCCTGATGGTCGGACTTGCTTCCGCAAGCCTTCGGATTGGCCAATTCTTGCGTGCTTCTGGATTGCGCCTTCCAGGTCACAATTCCGCCCATATCAATCTTCGACCTCATCTCACACCTTTCTATTCTATCCTAAAAGCCATACCAACTGCAAGACTCCTCTGCTGTCCGCGGACGACACAAGCATGGCTTCCTCCTGCCCGAACAAGATCGTCAAGCCTGGATCCACCTAAGCTGCCTCCTCCACAACCTAACCTGTCCCATTGAGGACATTCCTTTCCGCCTACGCGCTGCGACCCCCATTGACCATGACAAACCATGGTGCATGCCCGCGACGCCTCGCTGAGGGGTACAGGAAGGCAAAGTCAGGTCCCATCAAGCGCCATGTAGAGCGATCGCACGAATAGCATACAAGAGTAGGTCCCGCTCTTTCAAATTGTCTTGTTCTTCACCAGAAGCAAAAATCTCAACACAAACGCTTGAGATCTGTCATACGCATTACGCCTGTTCAGATTGACAACCTCGCACTATTCTTGAATCATACGCCCAAACATTGAATTTAAATAACCTCACTTCATTCGCAACCATGGCCAAAGGATCCTGCATGTGCGGTGCCATCAACTACGAATACACGGGCGAACCAGCAGTGACCGCATTGTGCCACTGTGTAGATTGCCAGAAGTGGACAGGCGCAGGTATGCAACTCAAGCTCTTGAAGACAGCCTCACTAAACTCATGACCCACTAACACGAATCTCAAGCCTACACGTCGAATGTCGTCGTTCCTCGCGGTAACTTCAACGTAACCAAGGGCTCTCCAAAGGACTACGATGCCGTTGGAGCATCAGGAAAAATCAACAAGCATTGGTTCTGCTCTACATGCGGCTCTTCGCTGTACACGGAGCTGGAGATCATGCCAGATGTCACCTGTATCAAGTCTGGAGGTCTTGATGGAGGAGCTGCAGACCACAAGATTGCTGTGGAGTTCTACAACAAAGACCGCTTGAGTTATACCAAGCCTGTCGAGGGCGCGGACCAAAAGCCTGAGTTCTCTTGATCTCGAAAGAAGAAAAGAGAATTTGAGATAGTGATGGTATCATTCATGATCTTCCAACCTCCCCATGACGTTTCCCTTCCTACAGCCGCAATATACACGTACATGAAACATGCACCTCGAAGTGACGATGGAGGTAGTAATAAATGCAGCCCTTTTCCGTCCATTGAAATTCTGGACTTCTGCGGAACTGAAGCGTGCTCACTTGAGCCGTGGCCTAGTCACAAAATTCCCATGGAATATAATACAACGCGACAAACGCCTGCGCCATGCGTCCAACAGCGTCTCATGCTTGAGCACTGCATGCATCGAAAAGAGGAGACACAGCTTACTTTCTCCCGCTGGTCATCTCACCATATCGTCCACGTTCTCTCGTGGTATCATAGGCTTGCAGCACTCTCGCTTGCGATTCGTCGGTCTGCGAAAATGCATACCCACGTTGTTTGCGCATGCGTTGAACCTGGCGAACTTTTCGAATAGCTTTTTGGAATTGTTCCATTCTGTTCAAAAGCGATTGGTCAGCAATGTTCCAATGTGAATGTTAGCAGGAGGCACGTACCTGGGCCGATAATCTTGGATATTGTATTTCTGAATTTCCTGCACATGATGATATGCCTGGGGATAGTACATCCTCTTAGCATACTTCCACGCAAAGTCTCGAAGCAAGCAGAGGGCTGGGAGGATGACCAAGGACATCAACCAGAAGTCAGGATCTGTCAACAGTACAGGCAGCACATTCTTGTACTCTGTCGAGAAGCCAAGCATAGGAGCCACAGTGGCATAGACTGGAAGGAAGATGAACCAGATGGCCAGGGATCCGGGAATCGCGATGACGGTATACTTGGTCCAGATGTTCGTGATCAGTGCGGCTTTGCCGAGCACTGTGACCAAGCCAGCTGTGTAGAGTGAAGTTCCCCAAACCCAGTGGCCCGCGATCTTGCCGTCCGAGAGCACTCCATCACGCCAGTAAATTGCTTGACTGACGAAGTAGAGAATCAGCGAGTGGTAAAACCCATTCCCGACCCAAGACCAGAAGTTGTGTGTTCGGAAGAAAACTCCCTTCTGCGTGAGCTGGTATAGCTGAGGATACCGGTCAAGCAATCGAGCATTGACGAACTGATCGAAAATTCCGAGAACGAAGGGCGGTAGAGCGGTGAAGATGACGTTGAAGAAGGACAGCGTCCAGGACTCGTAGATGACTTGACCTGAGAAGGCGTTCTGGAACGAGTACCAGAATTGCGTGATGAACAGTGCGGTGTTCTTGTAGTAGAAGTACAAGATCACTTTACTGATGCGTTGGTACGACCATGCGCCATGTACGAGAAGCAGCTTTCGAAGGAAACGGAATTGGGCGATCGAGACGTCTGCTGACCGCGCAGCCTGCAAGCCTTCCATGCCGGAGATACCGATACCAATGTGCGCAGCTTGAATCATTGACACATCGTTCGCACCATCGCCAATGGCGAGGAGGATTGCCTTGAGGTGACGCTTGACAAGCTTCACAACCAACGCCTTTTGCAGTGGTGATACACGGCAGCAAATGACGGCTTTGCACATGACGGCAAGATCGAGGAACATCTTCTCGAGATCTTTCTCGAGCGCGTACGTTAACGACTTGCCGTCGATGACCAAGGCAAGCGTTTCCAGCTCAACGCCTCCGGCACGTTGCGAATTGATGGCATCCAGCTTCTTCTGTATGTTGTTCCTCGTATCAGCCGCATTCTCCTCGTTGATGATAAGTAGGGTCATATCTTCGCTGATGAGCTTGCAAGACATGCCGATGTTGATGGCTGTCTCTTGTCTGTCTCCAGTCAGGACCCAGACTTTGATGCCGGCAGTTTGCAGCGTATGGATGGTATCTGGAACACCATCTTGCAGCTTGTCCTCGATGGCGGTCGCGCCAAGTAAGGTAAAATCGTGCTCAATGATCTCTGCAGCCTTGTCAAGCTCCTCGGCTCGATTGCCGCTAACGGTAGTCTGAGCGGTGTTGAACACATCCCACCACTCCTGAAATTCCGATTCTGGAATCTCACGCATTGCCAGACACAGCGTTCGCAGACCCTCGGCGGCATATTCTTCCAGGTGGAGGAGCGTTCGCTCAACCATTTCATCTCGCTGGCCAAGGCGCTCAAGAATAACGGTATCGGCTCCTTTGGTGTAACATCGAATCTTGCCATCTGGACATCGATAGATACAGCTCATCCGTTTTCTCGTCGAGTTGAACTCACAGACTGCGAGTAATTCGTAGTCGTATTGCTCACCACCAACTTCGATTGTGACGACTTTCGGTTTTCGGGCTACAAATTTGTAGCCGAGCTCAACCGCGCCCTCGACAAGAGCGCCCTCGTCAGGTGAAGCGGCTTGATACTTGATCTGACCAGGCTTATCTCCCTTGACTTCTGGAATCACAGTATGGCAGGTAGCAAGTAGGCTGAGGAATTGGTGAATGTTCTCTGTCAGCTCACCGCCTCTTCGGTGCTGTTCCAGGGCCTTGAAGTCATAAATGCCATTGCCGCCCTCTTCGCCTTCGACCACTCTTCGGTCTTCAGGAACATCTCCAGCGTATTGAAAGCCTCCAATACTGGCCTGTCGAAACTCCATCATATTGCAAGTCAAAGTGCCAGTCTTGTCCGAGAAGATATACTCAACCTGCCCAAGCTCTTCTACCAAAGAACTCGTCCTGCAGTTTGCTGGAGTGTCATTCACGGGGTAATAGATGTCAAGATCACTGCTGATCAAGAAAGCCTGGTAGTATTTGATAATTTCGACAGTCACAAAAAGCGAGATAGGCACCAAGTTGGAGTATAAAATCCAATATGTGAAAATGTCGCTGAAAAATTGTTGCGCAGGATTGGTGTCGCCATATGACAGGAACCATAGGTTCTTGCCAATCGTCTGTCGGATCACGATATCACCGACTGAGGAGATGACGGAAAGTATGATCAGCACACCACCAAGCATGAGAATCTGCGAATTGACGCGATGCTCGACATTCGTTCGCTTGATGGGTGTTGCTGTGGCGTTTCGCATCAACTTCGTTTCGTGCCCGGTGAAGACGACGACGCCTTGAATCCATGGGGTGTTTCGGAGAGTGGCGCCACGGAGCAACAGCTGATCAGGCTGAAGGGGCAACTCCTTCTCGCCTCCTCCAGATTGTACCGTCAAAGTTGCTTCATATGTGTACAGACTGCTGTTCGGCTGCTCGCTGCGTACACGGCCGCCTAACCTCGCAAGCTCTGAGGCAGAGACCAGACCAGCAGTCTCCGGGATGCCTTGTTTGATCTTGAGATTGGTTTCGCCATCCAAGTTCGCAGTTTCGATGTAACAAAGGGCCTCAGGCTCCGAGGACGCAAGAAGTACGATGTCTGCAGGAAATGGTTCCTCTGACTCCACTCGAATGATGTCGCCAACTTTGACATCTATCCATCGCACGTCTTGGAAACTCGTGCCCCGCAATACACGTGCCGGACTTTTGTTCAATTCTCTATCCTGTGATCGTCGTCTGTTGTCTTCTACTGCTTCTTTGATAGCAGAGACCAATAAGACTATGCCGAGGGGGACAATTGTGGTATAGCGATTCGTGGGACTGATGTTGGGGATCTGCTGTAGAATTGCTGTGAACAAGAAGAACAAGTTCGCATACTTGCTGAACTGCTCAAACAAAAACTTGGGAAGGAAGGTCACGGCGTTGTATTTCGTCGTCGAAACGTGGTTATCAGCCCACTTGTTCGCCGCATTTGCGGGCGGGTTGTTGAGATGTATGATTCGCGGTCCAAGTGTCGAGGGATCGACCTTCTTCGTGAATCCAGGCAAGCCAAATTTGAATTTGGATCCTGGTGTTGTCCGCTCTCCAGGTGGGCCAGCAGTACTCGTGGTATCTCCTCGCGCTCTTTGTTCTGTCAATGGCAGGTCCATCTCACTGTATTCGGGCCCCATCCCCAAAGTGTTCTTAACCCTCCCCATTATGCCTCCCCCCAAGCTCATGATGCTGTTGCGATTTCGGTGTTTCCCCTGTCCATGTTGTATGGGGATCGCATCTTCGTCTATTCCACCTCCGGCTGCATAGTATCCTCCTGGCACCGAAGCTGTGTCGGAGAACCGGTCGTCGGTATCAGAATATCTCTGATAGTTGTTCAGTCCAGAAGTCTGCGATAGATTGCGTCCCTGGTGACCCAACGTGGGAGGCGAGCTCAAGCCTGAGGGGTTGTACCCCGGTCCTCCAGGCAGCGTGGACGCAGATTGCATCCCTCGAGTGCCCACGAAGTCATCGTGCGATGTGCTGATGCGGCCGTGAGTGTCGTAGTCATGGAGGATGCGCTCGTCATTTACGGGAGGGCGCTGTCCACTGCTATAGTATGGCCCATCGTTAGGGTCGCCCAGGCCCAGCAGGTCGTCGTCGTCCTGACTTTGGCCCCGGTTGCCATGGTGGGCGGGCCTGCCAGCCATTGTCGGGCGCAGGCTCTACTGGCCGGCCAGGAAGGTGTGCCCGTTATTGATCGACCATCAGCGACCGCGTGCCTGGCGCGCACTTGTCCTTGGAGCGAAGCCCGGCAGGCAGAAGGACGAAGAGTGGTGTGGTATGCGCTCGAGCTGAGCGCAGTGGTGGCCTGAGGGCTAGGGTGTGAGGATGCTTTCAGGGTCGGCCGGTCGGTGGAGGAGCGAGCGTGGTGCCAATCGTGGTTCGTATGGAGTGGTATTCAGCGACTGTGTGGCAATCCTGCCTCGTGCTGCTCGTCTATTCCTAGCGCTGTGTTGACGGCGGGTGCGCAGTCGCTCTCGCAGGCGTGATCCGTGAATTGCACGTCGTGTTCAACAACGTAAGCTCTCCGCAGTAGCGTGATGGCGCAGTCCTGGACGGACCGCCAAGACTACAGCCAGCAAGCCACTCGAAGGTCTCCGTTCCTCTGCACGTGTCGACTCCGAAACGTCCAACACCGACCGACCGGTACAACGAAGCCGATATTCCATCATGCTACCTCTATCGAACAGAATGTTGCTCCGGCGATTTCACAACATCCACCAGAGAAGAACGTTCTTGGGGCTGCAACGCACTCCACCACCACCACCAAAGACCATGGCACTACTTGTACTGCAAGGCCTTGGAATCGTCCTGCTCGCAGATTATGCCATTGCCTCAGTCACTGGAGAAGCGACTACCATTAGATCCGTGGCCCAGAGTGCGGGCTACTGGCAAGATGCACCACCTTTCAAGCAGACGCATGGGCAGAAGAAAGCAGTGGAGCAGGAGGACGTCTGATACGATGCATCGTTGTGTTTCGCTTCATTGGTCAAGAACTGAACATGACTTCTGAGCGACCATTGATATTTGCACCAAAGCATGGGCTGGCGGAGCAGCAGGGCAGCACTCCAGCGCAGTGCAATCTTCGAGTCCTCCGCGACCACTACGAGCACTGCTGTGTGCAGATCTTCAGCTTCACATCGGTGTCTTGCCCCGGAGTTGCCATCTTATGGATGCAGACGCAATAGAAGTGGGTGAAGAGCGATTGCGGGTGTCTCGAGCAACGACTTGGAGCACATTTCGGTCCGCGAGAGCAGGAATCTCGCGCAATCTGTCACAGGGTCAAGAACAACAGTCTCTCTAGCTTGAGCATGAAGCACGATGGTCATGCGAACGATCGGTCGTAAAGTGGTCAACGGGACTCACAACTACCTCGCTCGGAACCACAACTTACCAAGGATCGGAAGCCACCATCAAGGCTACAGTGTCACTTCAACCAATTGCCAAAAACTTCCTTTTCTCCGAGCACATAGAGGGCTTCCACCTCGGGGCGAGGCTGTGCCATAGAGACTACTCTGAAACACAACTACCGTCCGCTGCTGAGTTTGGATCATGTCCCTGCGCTGGCAACGTGGCCGTTCATGTGAGGCCGATACGACGAGAAGTGTTGTTCTGGCGGTGCATCAGGACGAGGAAGTATTCCTATCATCACCGACAAGCCTCCAGACCGAAAATCGCGCATTGCCCTTTGCGGTTGATAAGCCGTTCGATAGAGAAGCGGCACGCACGAGATCGAGATGTGTTGGTCGCTCTGTGGAGATAGACCTCAGTCTCCTGCCTCTTCCGTGACTTCTCGTTGACTTTGCCCTACTTGCAACTTGTACAGCTTGGTCTAGAAATTGCCCCGATCGACATGAGCGGCAATGCCTGCTAGCCCCTGCTGCCATCTGCTGCAATCTGCACAACGAGAATACAGTGCGCCGAGGCCACAAGGGCAGATCGTGCATGCTGCGGCAGCGTACGAGTTTACACGTAGCCGTGAGAGAAGGCTTTTGCCCATCACAAGGCGAAACCCGGGTGCTGGCACTATAGTTCAGCGCAATTTCCATCTGGTCGGTATTCAAACTAGATCGCAAATTGCTGAGAAATCCCGAGGCCTTTGCAGATCTTTCCTATCTGGCAGGTGGCATCGGAAGAAGCTTGATCGAGTACGCAACCCTTCATTGGTGGCCTTCACTATTACACACGCCGTGCATACTGCAGAGAAGATGATCTATGCTATGCATGTTCAGGGGAAAATCGGATGGTGAGCAGCAGAGCATATGCAGCCTCCGTGTCTGCACATGTATCACAAGATGTAGCATGCGCGCCATGTACGAACAAAAAAAAAAATGCCGAGCTAGATTCGAAGTATCGCTCACAGCTTCACAGACCGCCTATGACTGATGATTTGATGACAGGACGTGCGTGCCCGCCCTTCGACGGGTCACGTTGCATTGCTACTGGAGCCTGGCAAAAAGGCCCGTCTTCTTCACACCATTGTAGGCTGGTTTATCGTCCCGGCCGTGAAGAAACCGTGTGTCTTGGGGAAATCTCATCTCAAAGACGGCAGGGACGGCAGTAGATCTACGAATGCTTCAAGCCTTGCACACTTCGCACACCTCTGATCGACCGTTGTTCGTGGGCAAGTACAGGCGACGTGCCATTTTCGCGGCACACACGGGTCGTCGAAAACGCGCCGGGGGCGTCGCGCGGAACAATCCTTCCAACTTGTCATGACTCGAGTCCAGCAAACATCGCCCGAAGGTCTGGGTCCTAGTTGTTGGTGGAAATAATGAGGCACAGAGGTAGGGATGAGACGGCTGGCATAAAACACGCTTGAGGCTTCAAGCCTTCAGACTAGCGAGAGACGTTCCGTTCTCACACTGTGCCGTGCTCTACTACGTCGCAAATGGCAAGCACAGAAGTGGCAGAACGGCTAGCTTCCAAATCACAAGAACGCCTCACGATTTGCCATTTGATCATCAGCGGCGTTTGTGGTATGCCAGGGTCGCTGCAGCCTGCAGGCAGGAGGTAGATTCTCTGTTCTGTCGAATGGCGATACGATGTTCTTGTTACGACCCTTGGCAGTCAGTTAATCTATTTGGCTTCTGTCGCAGAAGAGTCCACCCATGCGCTCACGTGGAACAGGGAAGGGATTCGCGTGTGCGCGCACGAGGTAGCGTTGTCCTATGAAACGGGCCAAACGCTGTGATGAATGGTGACGAACTTTCTGCAGGAGAAGGGTACGAGCGTTACATCCGCAGCACGTCAGAGGTGATGAAGACGCTTTGTGCTTCACATGCTTGACCAGGATGACCCATGAGTGTAGTCGTGCCGAAGGCACGCTGCTGTTGCTCGATTTGACATCACACCGAGGGGTATGTGTCAACGTCCGAAGGGTGAAGAACTGAAGATGGCAAAGCTGTGGACGCGAAGGATTTCGGGGAATGGCAGCTCGTGCGTCCTGGCTTGCATAAACAGTTCGGCTCCTTGAAGTTTGGTCGATGCCGTCCCGTGCGCGTCTGTGGACTACGAAGGTTTGGCATAGCGTGCTCGCGAAGCCACTAGAAGTGAAGCGTACCAGATTCGAAGCTCTTAGAAAAACGTGAGCATGTCGCCAGAGCGGCAGCGGGAGGCACAGCATGATTGCCCAACGGTTGAGGAACCGCTCGATCAAATGTCGATCAGCATCAACTCCACTTCGCGCAGATACGGCGCTATGTGTGACAAGTCTCTGGGCATTTCGCTAGAATTTGATCAGAAGAATGAAAGAAGGAAGTCCAGCTTCCATGTGAGAACACGAACACGCCGCGAGATCCCACGTGCTGCTCGGCAGGGCGACTTGCCTGTTTAGCTCCTGCGTATGCAGAGATGGAGCACCTTGGGCCCCAAGCTTATGCATGAGGACTCCGAGCTGCACGTTCGGAACCATACATGCTGTGGCCTACAATACGCAGGTACGAGGCAGCAAGTCCGGCATTTTGATGATGAGAAAGATCATCATCTTCTGCGTTGCGATGGCTGGTGACCGTCTCAAGCGTACATAGGGTTCATCGCATATCTCCCGACGTTCCCGGTAGCCGTCTGAGCCACTTCGTCACTCCAAGCTTATAATGATGGAAAGTGATTTGATGCTTCGTAGGCTGCAACACTGCAATGAAATGACAGGCGGCCGGAGTTGCAGCCGTGTGAGCGATGATCAGAGCCTTGCGATTACCGCTCGCCCAGTGCTGACATTATCGGGACTTTTGCTCATCAATGTCGCCATCGCAAGAAATGTGGCATCGATTGAAGAGTCGACAGGTGGCTGCAGGTGGAACACTGGCATGTCGTGGTCAATTGCTCGGAGTGGATTCCGCTTGTCATCCCATGCATAGGATCTGGGCCTCACGGCGATGAGGATGCAGCGAAACTAGAGCGTGTTGAAGCAGAATCTCAGATTCCTTCCTGCCATTGCGTTCGCAGTCAGTGGCCTAGAACTTTACGTATAGTCCCGCCGATGTTCGGACGTGATGAGTTTGCAGAGCAGAAGATATATAAAGAATTTTCTTGGAGCAGGCGGCCATTTCATTGGTAAGATAGGTGTTTTGGCCTGGAACAAGAGTGTTTTGAGTAGCGATTTGGATCATACCATCGTGTCGGTCAGACACGATGCTGGACTCTAGGCTCTCGGTTTTGGCGGAAGAAGAGTTTGCGCTGTGCATCATTGTTTGCAGGACGGCAGAGGATAGGGGGATCTCCCGGACCGACAGTATTTCAGCAGTACGTCTGGGATGATGATGGAGCTCATCTCATCGTCCACCGGAGTGCTGATCGCACGGTAAAGCGCGGATGAGTAGCGCCACTCGACGTGAGTGCTCAGTCGTCGCAGCAGTATTGGTGCTTGGCAGGGCAATCTTTGATAGTGGCGTGCGGGAATCCCTGAGTGCGCCATCTCTGCCGTCGCTGTCGATGGTGGAGGATGCACGGGATGGAGTGAGACTCGGGCGAGGTGCTCTGCCACTCCACAACAATCGTTACAGGAACGTGGCAGCTGGGCTGAGGACTAGCAACGAATGCAGGCTAGACAGTGATCAAACCCACGACGGCCAAGCTTGTCGAGGTTCTGCAATGTTGGGGTCAAGCTTGGAGCGATGCGTTTTCGTGATGCGTCCGCTCGAGCACGGTCGCGCTTCCTGTGCTTGCCCAGAGCAGACGGCCGCTCTGTCCACGCGTGGTTTCACGCCTGCCCGCCGCCGCGCAGTGCACCTGCCGCTCATCGTCACCGTGTCGTCCACAATATAACCACAAAGCGGCTCGTGCAGCGCAGTGATGACAGTAGTCATCAACATGGAGCTGCAACGCTGCACGAGCGTCGGCAGATAGCCGCGTGCCGAGAGGTGCCAGTGCCAATGCCATGGACACACGCCTGCCACGCCGCAGCAGAGGCACGAAGGACGGCGAACCACGGCGCTGGGCGGCGTGCGTGGTGACGGCGGCCATTCAGCGCCCATCCCACGCATCAGCAGACGCGTCGACGATGCTGTGAAACGGGCGTGTCCCGGGCAGTGGGAGCGCTCACGCTCATCTCACGGAGCCCGATTGATGAGGAGCGACGGTGTGGCCCACGGACAAAATGCGGCCGTGTGGACTGATCAGCGGCAATACCAAGGGCGGCCCATGGACGCGCTGTTCTTCGTTTCCTCCCGCGACATGCACCGAGCTTTCGCTGCAGGCGTGGATCGAGCTAGTCGACCGGGCGAAGGCAAGCGTGTGCCTCTCGGCCATCGCTTGCCTCTGCCTTGTGCTGCTGGCGCGCGTCGTAGCTCAGCGCAGCATCTTCACCGGGCTAGCCTGTCCGGACGAGATCGCTGGCCATGTCGAACGTGGCCGCCATGCTGCGCTCCAGGTCATATTGCGGCGCTGCTCTGGCACGAACGCAGCGTGCGGCACAGCGGCCTTTTTCTCAGTCTGCACTCTGATCCGAGTCCACTCTCTCGCGTGCCAGACAGGGTTGTCGCCTGGTGTCTGAGGGCTACTGCCACTCTAATTTAGAGCATGACACTACGCGAACCACTTTCCTACGGAAGAACAGACCCCTTGGGCGCGGAGCTCTTATGTCTTCATCGCCGCATCAGGTCGCCTGGCGCGCGCAGCACGCAAACTTTGATGCGGCGGAACAACAACGGTCCAAGAGGGAATACTACTCGAAGAAGACTGTTCAGAACCTAATTGCCACTGGCCTGGTCGCCCCAAACTCGATACCGGCCTCGGCCAGCACGAAGCGAACAACTGCCGGCCTGGTCGGCACCAGCGTCAATGAGATAGGTACGAAACATCCCCAGTATTCTGTCTTGCGCCATCACCACCGCGACTCTCAATGTGGCAGCATTGAAGGCTGACTGTAGCTTGTTGTCTTAGCACCACCCCGGCGAAGCAAAGTCTACCAGGTGCTTCCCTCTCGCTGGCTAAATTTGGACCAACAGTCAATCCGCTCGTTCAAGAAGCACACCTCAAGCTCCAGCAGCAGCAGCACCATCGCCGGTGCTCCACCGGCTTCGACGTCGAGGCAGTCGCTGCGCGTGGACAACAGCGACCGCAGCTCGCGTGCTAACACTCCACTGCCTTGTCCCACCGAGATGTTGGGCACCAAGGGTACGAATCGACGCGAAAGAACCTTTGTGGGCACGGTCTGCGCCGCCTGCGAGGAGCCTCTGGAGCATATTCTTCGCGGGGAGCGCATCCTGCAACTTTCATGCGGCCACGTCGCCCACGAGGCTTGCTTCCACGAGTTCATCAAGGAGTTCGAAATTCAGAACTGCCCTTCATGTGACCAGCCATTGGGGTACGACAACAACCGGAGCGCCAACGTCGACTTCGACAACTTGAACAAACTCGTGCAAACCACTCAAACGCCCGATCCGAGAGAGCATGCCCAAGATGCCGCATCCAAACCATTACCTGTGCCGAGAGAACTCGATCTGTACCAGCGGCCCGAGACGGCAACAACGGCACCTCAAAGCGTTCCACGATCGAGACCCTCGCGAGAAGACCTCATCTCGAGCCCATCTCAATCAGCAAATGCTCGATTTGAGCAACATGCGGCCGCACAACAACCTCGAGCCAGGCGCGCGAGCGGCGAGACTGGTGCTGCATCGAGCGGCTACGCAGAAAGTCAACCACTTAGTTGGAGGCGGCATGAATATGATGTTCAGTCAATGGAAGCATCTGTGGCCAGCCCTCGACACTTGAGCAGCAATCCCATGCCGCCACCACTTGTTACCGTACGCAGCGAATTTCCCACGCTCACCAAATCGCGCCACCAGCAGAGTCTAACGTGCTTGGTGACCGTGGAGGTCACCGATGGCCAATGGCACACGCGCACGCGCGAGAGTGAGCTCCCTGACCGCGCATTGTCAACACGAGAAGGAAGCATCAAGCCATCCTCTCGATTGCGGCCCATTTCAGACCAAAGCAGAGCCGTGGATAGCGTGCTCGAAGACAGCGCTTTGTTCAAGGCTAGAGAAGACCTTTTTCGACGCGTTGATAACTGGCACGGCTTGGAATTTGGCAAGTTCGGCAAATTACTACTGCACGATGTTATCCAAGTGGGCAAAGACCGGCAGACTTGGCAGGAACTTGAATGCTTCCTCTTTGCTGAGATGTTGATTTGTGTCAAGGAGAAGAAGATCTTGCCGAACGAGAATCAGTCGTGGAATGATCCAGAACGTGGGGCGGTGAAATCATGCTGCACCTTGAAAGGATCAATCCTGGTGAAGAAGCATTTGAGCCATGTCGAAACGTCATTCGAGCGCGATGTGCTCACACTACAATTAACAGTCGCCGAACTTCCAGTATTCCATCTCCGCTTCCGCAACTCTAATCTGCTGGACACATGGCGGAGGTCTCTGGACGACATCATCCATCCTGTGCCAGCGCCATCGACGCATCACGAATTCGATCCGGCATCGTCAGAAGAGGACGAATATCACCCAAAGCGATTGCAGCGGGTGTCGTCGATTCAATCATCACATGGTGGTCGGTCCCAGGGCACAGCGCCCACCGAATACAGTAATTCGCGCAGCGATGGCCGAGCACTTCCTCTGGAAAGAACCTCATTACATGTACCCATTGATCTTGTTCTTGTGGTGCCAGTAACGCCTTCCATGCAGGGGCTAAAGGTGAATCTACTGCGCGACGCGCTACGATTCCTGGTGTCGAGTCTAGGCGAGCAGGATCGCATAGG
Source organism: Cercospora sesami (assembly GCA_013365235.1). Lineage (NCBI taxonomy): Eukaryota > Fungi > Ascomycota > Dothideomycetes > Mycosphaerellales > Mycosphaerellaceae > Cercospora > Cercospora sesami. Next base: position 7,186 of record JAASLG010000239.1, on the reverse strand, counting down.
CCTGGTTACCTTCGGATCCAGCAGTGGCGCCGCTCCTCTCATCGGCATGACTACAAGGAGTTGGAACGGATGGGCAAAGGCTATCGATTCCATTCGCCCCGTTGGAGTGAAGAACATCCGCGCGGATGTGGTCGATGGCGCTAACATTGCCGTGGACCTACTTATGCAACGCAGGACCCGCAATCAGCTCTCACATGTTCTAGTCATCAGCGACTCGTCAACTTCAGACCATGACAGTGTCGACTTCGTTGTCTCCCGAGCAGAAGCCGCCAAGATCTCGATTCATTCGTTCGGTCTGGGCCTGACGCACAAACCAGACACAATGGTCGCCATGTCTACCAGGACCAAAGCAAGCTACACATATGTCAAGGACTGGATGATGCTGCGGGAGTGCTTGGCGGGCTGCTTGGGCTCTCTTCAGAGCACATCTCACCAGAATGTCAAGGTCAGACTGCGCCTTCCTGAAGGTTCTCCGGCCAAATTTGTCAAGATCAGCGGCGCGCTCCAGATCACGAAGCGCGCCACCGGTCGAGATGCGGAAGCTTCGCTTGGTGATCTGCGCGTTGGAGACAAGCGCGACATCTTGGTGCAGCTTGCTATTCAACCTGACACGTCTACTCCCGACTCTATACCTACAGATCCGTGGGAGAACATGATCTCAGGGCTCGAGGCGCTAGGCCCAATGGAAAGCGAAGAATCTCGGCCAATGTCTGTGGAAGAGCTTCCACTCCTGCAAGCCGACCTCACCTGGAATGATGTCCTTCGTGACGGCATTATGTCGCAGTCTCCGCGACCTTCGCTGCTTGCAATCACCATGCTGCCGACCTCGTCTAGGAAGAGCTCTATCAAGCCTTCGACGCCTCCTATTCCTCCCCACCCCCTTGTGGTGCAACGGCGGATGGAGCTACTCACATCTGACATGCTCTCACGTGCCCTTGGCCTTGTCGCTCGAGGTCAGAATGATCGCGCACATCATCTGCTTGCAGAGACGCGATCAATTCTCAAAGGCCTTGGCAAAGGTGGCCTTCCCCCGCTGCCAACGCCTCCACCTACTGGCGCTCTGCCTGCGACACCACGACAAATAGATTCCGCAAGGAGCTCCCCTCGCGAATCAGGCGTCTCATTGACAGCTCCGGGGCGACGCTCGCCCTCACCTCTAATGAGAGATCCGCAAAGCCCCATCAGTTCTGGAGGAAGCATTGACCGAGCAACCATGACTGCATTGGACTCGGAACTCGAATCGAGCCTGGAGTGGATCTGTCATCCCACCGTATTTGGGCGTGACACCCGCAAATCCGTCCTTCAAGCCATCGGAGTCATCAGCTCCCAGCGTGGCTACACTTTCCGAACTCCATCGGAAATCCTCTGGGCACAACGAGTACCAGGAATACGACAACTCGCGGATCGCAGCCGCGACTGGCGCGAGGCTGGCGAGGACGAAGCTCTTGTGGAAGTTTCGGAGCCGAACACTTCTACCGGTTCCTTTCAACACTATCGCTAAAGATACCCCCTTCACAGTTACTGCCCCAAAGGCGGGACATGATGACTTTACGACCCCAAACGTGATACACATATATCCTTCTTACACGTGAGCATGGAATTCTGCCACTTCTATCGTTACGCTCGCCTATTGAGGCTCTCGAGCTGTGGACATTGAATCTTTCTCCTATGTATAGCTGGGCGAGAAGAAGAAGGATAGGGCCAACTGGGATGTACAGCACCGCATTAGTTTTGGCCGGAAATTTTGTGTGACGATACTGTGAGCTGAGAAGATAAGACGTGGTTGTGCTTTTAGAACGTGATACCATATTGTGTTGAATCCGAATGTCGACATTGCTCTGTCATTGTACTCTTATTCTCATTGTGTCTCCTATGCTTATACCTTCTCGTTCCTTGCGGGATCGTCTGAGCGACAAGTCAAAGCTGCGCGAAGCTCTGGCAGAATCGTTGTCGCTAGAGGCTACCTACTCAAGTAGCAGTGATTGCAAGTGTGGAACTGGAGGAGTTCGAACAGCAGTGCTCATCGAGACGAGCTCGCGACTATGCAGGTCTATGCTATGCTGTTGGGCTTCGATCATGCGTGAAGGCTGATATTGCAGTCTTCCACACACTGTGCATGTGTCGATCGCTTCACTCCTCGTTCCTTTCAGCGTATGAAGGGAATCTTGGTTCCTGTCTTCTTCCTGTACTCGATGTACTTGTCACCGAAGAAGTTGACTAAGAACTTCTCCTCGCCTGCCAGATCGTTAGTTGTGACGGTAATGACTTTACAGAGGGTACACCCACCTTGAATACGTCTGTAGAAGAATTGCCACAAAACGATGGTGTAGCCCACCAAACAGACCTTATTGCCGACCAGGAATTGCGTTCCGATGGCCCACCAGAAGAAGCCAAAGTAGCTAGGATGTCTGAAGATGGAGTACAAGCCGTGAGTTACAAGCTTGTGATGCTCTTTGTGCTCCCTTGCGATTACATGGTTGAAGCTTGGCCCGGCCTGCGCCATTGCAAGGCTTCGAACGAGCTGCCCGACAACGATCAAAGTGATTCCCAGGACGATGGTGAGAGGGTTGACGAATGTCTGGCCATACTGAGGGAAGAAGCGACTGACAATCAGCTCCAATGTCGCACATCCATGAGCGGCTTGGTAAGCTCTGCCATTGTTGAACAGCAGGAAACTCTCAGCTCGCAGTGCTGAAGTGTTGTATCGAGCAGTGGTGAAGTACTCCAGAAAATGGAACAATGCGAGACTCGTTGCGAAGGCTGGAAGACGCCACCACGCGGATCCTAAGACGACTGTCGTGATCGTCCCTGATATGCCAGCAGCAAAGACAGTTCCCAAGAAGAAAGCTTGAACCCCTATGTAGGAGAGGTCGCGCGTGCCTCCTGGAAAGAGAGAGTCGTCCATGGGCAATGGCGCTGTATCGACCGCTTCGTCCTCCCAGTCCGTGTCCGGGATGTCATCTTCTACGGGCTTCGAGTCGCCGACATTGCTGTGTGAGGTAGATGGCAATGCTCGACCTGCCGAAGTTGCGGTTGAAGGAGCCGAAATGTGACCGTTGGCGCTGCTGGCAGCCGCGGAGTTGGATGCCGAAAGGCGGGCCATGGTGGGTTTCTACCTGTCGGGCAAATGGTGCTGGGGTCGGTGGAAGTGAATCGTACGCATGCTGGAAGTCGCAGTAAGAAGAGTCATACAGCAGCGTCTTTCATGCGCTGGCTCGTTTCGTCTGTATCCGGTCATCTGCTTTCTTGACGTGCACAATCCTAAGAGCAAGGCAAACTTGACAGGGAAGTTTCGGCCTATGGCGCGCCGTTAAGCGAGCTTTGCTCGTGCCTGCTTTGTTCACCTTTTTGACTTCCACATCAACGTCTTCACTTATGCGGGTGTTAGTGTTGGACGTGCTACAAGTCGCGGTATTCAGCGCAATGTACGAGGCCGTGGTGTATAGGACCCGACCACAGCAATGCCGTCCATCGAGGAGGCGAAAAGGCAAGTCAAAGCTGGGCTGAAGAGCCAGCAACGGCACGAAGTAGATCACGACGCAGTACTCGCCAGTCTATGGGATGAGATCGACCAACACAACGAACACAAATCAGAGCCTTACGTGCCAGAGCGACATCGCGAGCGCCATCGAAGCCAGGAGGATGGCTCTGGGCGCAAGACATCCAAGTTCCGCTTCAAGGACGGTGCCGAGCCTAGAAAGAGAAGACACCGATCGCGAGACGGAGAACATCGAACGCATCGCAAGCACAGGAAAGAGCGACATGATGAAGCACACTCGAACAGAGAGGCAGCACACCCATTTCCGCGAGAACCAACGAATCCTGACCGCGACGCGAATGGCAACGCGAATGCTGCCTTTCAGGAATCTCTCTTCGACGCGCTCGCGGATGACGAAGGCGCTGCATATTGGGAGAGCGTCTACAGCCAGCCCATTCACGTCTTCCCGCGGCCCCGTGTGGCCAATGCCCGAGGCGAGTTGGAAGAGATGAACGATGAAGAATATGCAGCCTATGTGCAAACCAAAATGTGGGAGAAGAACAATCCTCATATTGTGCTCGAGCGTGAGAAGAAGGAGAAGCAACGAAAGGAAGAAGAGGAGGAGAAGACCCGACAGCGAGAGGAGTTCATCCGGCGCAAGCAGAGAGCAGCCTGGGAACGTGCTCAACATGACGGGGCGAAGAAATTCGCACGCGTGGGCGACGACTACGACTACGATTACGTCTTCGACTTCGACGACAGGAAGGGCAGTGCTTCGAAGCGTACCTCGGAAGGAGCTGCGCGCTCGCAAGAGTATGCTGATTCGTGGAAGCGATATTTGGCTGCCTGGGATACGCTTAAGCATGAGCTACTGAAGGGCGATGACGGCTCCGAACAACAAAGCGATCCAACGCCTCCTTCCAAGCGGATTCCTTGGCCTGTATTGGAGTCGAAGCCAGTGATAAAGCCGAACATTGAGGATTTCATGCGCAATATACCTGTGGACCCAGATGGCCGTACTAAGGAGCAGCAGCTCAAAGCTGAGCGTGTGAGGTGGCATCCCGATAAAGTGCAGCAACGCTTCCGAGGACAGGTCGACGAGGGCACAATGAAGATCGTGACGGGGGTCTTCCAAGTCGTCGACGCACTGCTCGAAGCTGAGCGCAAGGCTTAGAGTGAGCGCAGCAACTGCAACATTAGAGATGTAGCACAGCATGATCTATAATAACAACTTCTACCGCACGCAGCTTACTGTTCCTGAATTTCTACCGTTGCTGACGTGTCCTTTGACACTGGGCAGGACAGCATGAGCGCAGCCCGGACAGCAGAAGCCTCGTAGACCTTGTCTCAAACGCAACGTGCAAACTGCATCAGCAGACGCCAAGTGAGCACGCGGGACACATCGGGCTCTCTTCGTATAGCAATGAGCGAAATGGTTCCGCAACGCCCCACGGCGTTGAGAGTGGACCTGTGGGTGCGCGCACAGCGCGGAGGTCTTGCTCATGAAGAGACAGGATTGCGAGCAAATTTCCAGCGTGACTCGCAAATGCGTTCTTCTTAGGGGACAAAGATACGCCGAGCGCGATGTCGAATGATCGCCGGCTGGCGCTTCCAGTAGCGAGAGTGACTGACAAGCAAGACCCAGCCCGCGCTCACCGCGCGCGGCGGCGCAGCACAACATAAGAGAAGCATAGATCTAAAGTGCTTACACTGTATGCCAGGGCTATGCTGGAGATGCGAGGAGGCGGCGAAAAATGCACACCATAGCCGGGCGTGTCGCTTTCACAGCTGCACCCACCAGGATCGTGTTCCTGCGCGCGATGCTTGAGAGGCACAATGACGACGCGCTGTGGGCTGTGCAGCTCTCTCTGTTGTGTACGCCATCCTTCGTGCTTCACAGTCTCCTTGTCGCGGCGATTGTGAGTGGTGGATCGAACATCTGCCAACGCTTTTGTCGCAGGCTGTTACGGTGGCCTCATGTGTAATCCTGGAGCGGGCTAACTTTCAGGGTATTTCCGCTGATTTCCCCGTGGTGTAGCATAGTCGCTGAGATCTATTGCCTGGGCGAGGGGTAGCAGCCAAGAGATGCGGCACGTTGCAGCTCTCGGGCGACGATTGGTACAGTACGTCGATGGTCGCGTGTACGAGGCGTTGAGCAACGGTCCTTCTGAAGGATCGCGCCGACTGAACATGGCGGTTTTCTTTTGCTCCAGCAGCTGCCCGCTTTCAAAAGGGCAGAGGCTAAGGTGAGAGTGCCGGGTCGACGCGTGGAGGTGGAACTGTTTCGCGGAACTCAATTGGCTCGCGTCTGGAGTTGCAGGGCTCGATCTCGACCAAGCGCGGAAGCTGCGACCTTCACCTTTTAGCGAGACTCGGTGCATGGATTCACCCTCACCCCCCTTGGCAACCCGATGATGTACGAAGAAGGCGCAGTAGGCTTCCGACTACACTTGTGTAGCTAGCTGCCCTCGCCTCGCCCTCGTCGTCGCCCTACGTGTTTTCCTTCATGCATACCAGGTTCAGGCATCCGCGTCCGACAGCGCTTGTTACAGATCCGAAGTACAAGTGCATCGCAGGCTCAGCATCTTCCACTCACAGCTTCTTGGTCGCACTACCATGGTCGTCCTCATAACCTATTGACTCAGCTACGAATATTGACGGTACCGCACAATACGAGCTCGGCATTCCTTTGTCGTCGCTTTGTTCACCCTGGCTCTCTAGCTCCTGGAACACGATCACTGGCGACGCTGGCTACGGAAGGCACTCGGGGGGTCAACCTGCCAGTATGGCAGCGAAAGACGGAGCGGAGGAGGCGCTGTTATACCGCGAGCAATCTGGCAGCAGTACAGAATACGACTCAGATACCGAGTATGAGTTGGACGACTACAATGGCATTGGTTCAATCATAGCGATCGCAAGGAGACGGACGCCGAAGTGGTGGAGGTCAAGACATCGGCGGAGAGGCTCTGGTCCGCTTTTCCACGCGCCCCGGCGGCGACGGTCGCCTTTGTGCAGATTGGTGCAGCTCATCGCGCTCTTTCCTTATCTGGTATTTGGACTTCTGTTGATCGCTGGTGTCTTCTTCCCAGGATACTCCCATCCGCCCATGCGCTACCAGGAATTGCGCGATCGGGTCCTAGTGTACGGACAATCTGCCAACATTCACAACGAAAAGGTCTTCATTGCAGCGAGCTTATACGACCAGGAGGGCGAAGTAGTTTCAGGCGAATGGGGGCAATCGGTACTGCACCTGATCAATATTCTTGGACCACAGAACGTCTTCTTGAGCATATACGAGAATGACCCGGATCCTATGGCCAAGACGGCGCTCGCATCATTCTCCAGGAACGTGACTTGCGCAAAATCTATTGTCGCTGAGACACTAGATCTTAGCGAGCTTCATCATGTTCCAACACCGGATGGCACAAAGCGACTGAAGAGGATCGAATTCTTAGCGGACGTTCGAAATCGCGCGCTACGGCCTCTTGAGGACGCGAGCTCAGTAGCACACCGCACCCGGTACGACAAGCTGCTGTATCTCAACGATGTTGTCTTTGACCCAATTGATGCGGCGAATCTGCTGTTCTCGACCAACGCAAACGGGCTCACGGGCAGGACAGAATATCGGGCAGCTTGTGCAACCGACTTCATTATGCCGTTCAAATTCTACGACACATTTGCGACGCGAGATCTGGAAGGCTATGACAT
>JAASLG010000238.1:0-32202 GCA_013365235.1 Cercospora sesami | reverse complement strand
GCAGGGCTATCCGAGCAAGAGGAAGACTTTTGCACCCCCAGCAATATGGAGGAAGACATATGGTGCGCACAGCTTCTTGAAACAATTGAATAGCCTGCTCTTGACGCAGCTGAACGGTCTGCTTGGAGAGATGGCGGATTGGACGAAGTGGCCAGCACAATTGAACAAACTGCAGAAGCAGACGTGGAAGAACAAATCCAAAAACATGCTATGTCCTCAGTCTAGCGGCAACACCACAGTAGCGAGCTCGAGATCGAGGAAGGGTGCCGATCATGCACCTTGCGAGGGGCAGTCCTGGCTACATGCAATCTCAACACTGCAGGTCGGATGGACCAGGAGTACTCTGAGCAGGGTGGCGGATACCTGAGTGAGCATTTCAACGTGCATCCTCTCATTGCCCCATTGTAGGCTTCTTTACAACTCCAGCCTGAGTCACGAACCGACTGGACTTCACAACCGCACTTCACCCCGCCATGGACAATCAACAGTCAGCACTGCGTTCTGCAAACTACAACAGCACGCCCGTGTTACGTTCGGCGTTCCAAAAGCCACAGATTCACTTTCAACATTGTGTCGAAGTTGTCCTCCAAAAGCGTGAGTTATCCTGGACATATCATTGCAAGGACGATATCAAGACTGCAATTCGTGCAGGTCAGGAGCCTTGTCACATCACATCAAAGACGCATGGAGGAGTTGTATGGATGCCACCAACGAAGGGCAGCGCAAGCTGGGGTGTCGGCCGGTGTGCCTAAAAAGCCCAAACGCAATCCTCCGCAGACCGGCAAGAACAACCAGACATATGAGCTATGCATCGGGGCTGCCGGCAGCGTTATATCATGCACTTGCGAGTCAACAGCGATGCAAAGGCCGGTCTAGAAGTGAAAAGGCCCTGACACTGTGAACCAGTTGTTTTGACGCGCTGCGTGCCCTTCGCCCGCAAGCCGAGAATGGGCAGTACCCATCTTGACAACACAAGCCTCGTGCTCTCTGGAATCCTGCACCAGAACGACGACCCACCAGATGACGACGTCTGCACGAGCGCGCGTGAGAGTGAGCTCCAAGGCGGCTCTGACGCTGTTGCGTACGGGTTGGAAATCAGTCTCTCAAGGTGTTGGCAATGATGGCACCCACGATCCCGCGGCCCCGCAAGCCCGCGGCATTACAATGCGCCACACTCATTGCAAATCAACGATGGGTCTGATCAGCATGGACAGGTCCTGTAACGACACCCGCGGGCAGAAAGTAAGTCGAACTTCTCTCTTTACGTGGACTTCGCCCGACGAATCTCTAAGCTTCAAACGAATTCGGCTACGCTCTGCTTCATCCCTGATGAGACATGTCTTGGGAGAACAAACGTTCCACGAATACGAATACGTCGATGCTCAGGCGACACAACAATTTGTGGGCCAGACAAAAGTGGACATCGCAGCGACTTCATCATGGACGACCCGAAACTGATTACGAAGCCGGGTGCTCGAGGAGGCGGCAGGTCGTAGACGGCAGACCATAGTTGAAGCCATCATCGCTTCACCAGCTGCACCAAACGTCAACCTCGTTCAAGTATAGCAGCTGGGCGATGGTCTAGACGGCTTTGCCGGGCAAGAACTCGACTACGAAATTCAAGCCACCGAAGGCTCAGACGAAACCAAAAGATGAGGAGATGAACAGTCAGCTGAATGACTGTGGCGACGACGACTACGCCGCAGTTCAACACCCTACCCGCTGCAGCGACAGCGTCATGGTCTCAAACAGCGATTCCTTGCGCAAGGAGGTCGAGGAGGATCCCAAAGTGCTGTCTGATCACATTGAGTACCAGAAAGAAGAAGCGGTCAGCCACGGCGTTGTTGTGAACATTCCCACTTTAGGCCTCGAGGAGGATGGCATCGTCACGATTCGTTGCGGAAACGATGATGCTGCGCGTATCTGCGGGGCAAAGAACGACAGCAGGATCACTTGCCGGCATAGACTGGCGGCCTCCATCATCAAACGCGGCGAAGAATGTCCGAGACCATCGCCGACTGTACTTCGCATACGGCAATCCAACACCGACTCCAGATACCATCAGCGCCTCGCGAACAAGACCGCCTCGCTCATCTTGGTACAACTTAATGCGCTGCTTGTTTCCGTCGACGCTCTCCTGTATGATACCGTACTTGCAGCTTCCTGTCTCTGAGATAGATTCTGCAGGTACGGTATCATACAGAAGAGCGCCAACGTACATGAGCAGCGCCATGAAACGTACGGAGACATGTATGGCTGCCCCACTGGCGAGGCGCTGGACGAACCTTTGGAGTTCCAAGGACGTGTTTATTGATCTTGGGATTCAGGATGGCGTTAAGCTCTCATCTTCGGAGTTCAGGAGGTTGCACAAGCCTAGAGAAACAGCATGGACAATATGGTTGATACGAGAAGGGTTGACGCTCTAGAGGCAAGAACGTGATGGCGCAGGACGAACACACAGCAGGAGAGCGAGCGTACAGAGAAAATTGCAGCCGACCATATCTATGGCAAGATTCTGGCTCCCTTCCACTCTTGAAGAGATGGAAAAAGGTAACGGGGTCTGATGTTTGCATGACAGCATGAAACTTCTGTTCGAGCTTGCCGCGCGCTGTACACATTCACCAGCCATAATCGCTGGCAAGCCACTCGACTGTTCTGTTCGCATCAGGATTGAAGCATGGATCCAAAGTCCTTGTGCAGTTCGCAGACCATGGACACTGGTGGAGCACTGTGGCCATCAGGGGCTGAGGCAGCAGGTGTCTATCGACCAACGAGGCATCGCAGCGATGTTGTGTGGCAGCTCCGGTTGATCGGAGCTCACAAGCGGAGGAGCGTGTCTAAATTATGGCATAAGTGGTTTTTTAGCGAGCAAAAATCTTTCGATTAGGAGAGGGTAGCTAGCAGCTACATGGAGCAAATGTTGGGCAAACTTTATCGTTTTTACTGACACGGCCAATACCTGAGCACCTTAAGGATTCATAGCTTCCCACGCTTTCAAGTCTCTTCTGCCACAGCTCAAAGATATGATTCGTCTCACTTGAAAGATGCCTACCAGAGTAATCCCTTACTCCTTCTAAGCTGAGAACTTTGACGGCAGTGTTCATAGAATGAGAAGTCACCACCCGTTTCGGCCAACTGGAGAGTGCAACTCCAGTCCTCACCTGCACCATGTCGTTTCGGCGACGCGAAGGAACGGCTTCAACCACGGCTGCGCTCATAGTGGTATGCAGTCTTCGTTTGCGAAGCATGAGGCAAAGAGACCATGCCTAAAGTGACACAAGTTAAGTGTTTGGAGTCACAGCTCGTGTTCTGAAAGCGTCAAATGTGATATCAGGAGCAGGGATCGAGATTCGTGCTGGTGCAGAGAACGTCAAGAACGACAGTTCCAGAGTCGAGGAGAAGGGAGAGACGTCGGTATGGCTTCCAGTGAGGACGCCGCAGGACAATCCGAACGAAGCGTTCACCAAACCTCATCGAGGCTACGCTCTGCCTACTGGCAAGTGACTGCCTGATTCCGCCGCCCAGCAGCGTTCTGTCACTACACACCGCTGTTGCTGTCAGCTGCGGCTTCTGGAAACGCAGAAGATGCTGTCAGGAGTGTCCCCGCTGCCTGCCCAGTGGTTCATGTTCATGCTCCTTTCTCCTCACATGTCATGTCCGCCTGCTCCGTACGCTCTTATTGGTTCAAGGAAAAGAGGCACATGCAGGTATCATCTTCCGAACGTCGCGCAGCCGCCTGCAAGGCTGCTGCAAGTGAGTACATGCGTTTGCTGGAGCTGTGGTGAATCTTGCTGCGTGTGCAAGGCTTGGCACCTGCATATTCCCGCTCGCCGCCAGCTCAATTCTCTCTTCCTTTCCATCCACACCACAACACCAGCTTCCATCGACAGTCACCGCATTCACTCACATCCATCAACCCTTCTCAGTCGTGATCTTCATCACTTCACTCCATCAACACACCGCCGGCGCCTCGTTGAAAGAAGCCGCGCGCACTCCTTGAGTACTCACTCGGAGTCTCCTTCATCACTTGGTACTTTCGTCCGCTCGATTTCCCTACTCGCCTCTGACGCTTTCCTCACTAGATCGGAATCAGCAGCATCTCACCGTCACAAGCGCAAGCACGACAACAAGTGGCCAGCTGTCAGGTTTCAAGGATTCCTTCACATGCTCGAACAAGACAAGGGCCATCAACCGTTAATCTCCAGCAGCATTTTCACATGCTCGAGTTCCTTGTGTGCTCAGCAGCTGAAGATTGACCGAGTCACCGCATTCACAGAGGCCAACATGAGTCAGCCGCAGTTCTTTGACTTACCTCCGGCCTCCTTCGACTTCACTTTCAATCTTCTCCATCAACATCAACTTCGACCTCCCATCAGCATCAAGCTCAGTCGACATCACCCATCATCACCCTCATCACTCACTTCGCCTGGCGACACTATCAACGTGTCTTCAATACAAGCGTCGTCGCCGATCCTCGCGCCAATCAGCAGAGACTCTTACATCAACTGCCAGAGTCAAGGTTCGTAATCCTCCATCAACGACCCCTTCTCCCTGATACTGACTAGCCTTAGGCCTCCACATCCTCGCTACTTGCCCCCACTCCACCAGCATTCGCCGCTCACTGGTCATCTCAATGGCCAAGCAGTCCGACGCCAACTATCCCGCTCCGCTGAGCTCAGACAATACCAAGCTTCCGCCTTTTGCGTTCCGCCCTCAAACGTACCCCCGACCCTCTTGTCTCTGGCTCGCAGCAAAATCAACGGCCGAAGAAAATGTCGCTTCGTCCGCCCAGCTCGCTATCACAAGCCTGGAGAAGCCAGCACGTCACCCATCGTGTCCCTCCTTCGATCGCAGCAACCTCATTGCCGTTCTGCAGTCCCATACCGCACACGACACTGGATGGATCTCAACGGAGCGTGAGCCAAGAGCAATGAGATATACTACAGTCAACAACAAGCCTTCGGCTCTGTTCGTCGACCACTCCACGCTCGGTGCCAGCACTTCTGCTGCCAACTATGACGATGGGGAGCTTAAGTACCCGCGCCTCGTTCGCGAGGCAAGGGGTACGTCTCTTTTTCAAGAGTACATCTGCCGTCTCGGGCGTGTTGCTGGTGCCTCGCACCGGATACATCTTCGCAGACGGTCGGTCGGCGGAGCGCGGAAGGAGCGCTCCCAGCGGGTGCACCATCTTCCTTTGCATGGCTTGTTCGTCGTTCGTCCTACCAGACGCACCGGATACACCTTCGCGGATGGACGGATTGCCACAGATATCCTCCAAAGACGACTTTCCGCCGTGCCCCGTGTGCAGGGAAACGTCACTGTGAGCTGGCTGCAACGGATGTTCGTCGAGCCGTGTCTTCTCGAGAACTATTGGCGCCCGCTTCCATCTGAAGTCGACATCTTCATGCGAACACACTACATTCCGGACATAGAGTGTAGTGCCGTGTCTTCTCGAAAACTACTGGCGCCCGCTTCCGTCCGAGATCGACATCTTCATGCGAGCACACTACGGACGGATTGCCACAGATCTCCTCCAGAGACGATTCGTGCTGGTGTGCCAACCCGAACTCCGCACGACGGCAATTTGGGCCTGGCCACATCCTGGTGTCCTCATGTTCATCTTGCCCGATGACTCGGCTGTTCGTTTGCGGCCTCACGAGGTACTGTGACGATGGGGAGCTTAATGACGCGCTGCTGCTACTGGCAGTAGCGCAACTTCGCTGCAAATTGGCAGCAAAGGAACTTCATTGCCTTGCTGCCGTCTGAGGTCGACATCTTCACCGTTGGCGTTTGACGTTGTGTATGGCTGGTCATCCACCCACCACCATCAACATGTCCGTCAACTGGGACGACGCCAAGGAGCGCCAGCTTCCGCTGGCTATCATCACCGCCAATCCGGTGACCCCGAACTGAGATCAATTCGCCGCCATGCTCGACACGCAGAGCGGCACCGACGACTACGTCGGCAACGCTCTCCGGTAAGTTCTTAGCATGTACTTCCCTGATCATCACTTCACCACATGCTAACCCATATGCAGCCAGAAGTTCGCCAAACTCAAGAAGACCGCCACCGACCAGTATGACGCCGTCGCTGCTGCTGCCCCGGCCCCTGCACCAGTCAAGGCCGCCACGAAGCGCAAGGCACCCAAGAAGGCTGCGGAGGACAAGAAGGATGGCGAGGAGGAGTCTGCTGCCCCAAAGACCAAGAAGGCAAAGACGACCGAGAAGTCTGCTTCAGCAGCTCTATTCTCTGCCACGATTCTACTACCGACATCGTCCTGCAGTAGAGATGGCGTCTCTGAGGGCCAGTACGCGGCGCCGAGGACTACGCCGCCAACGCTCTTCGGTAAGTTCTCCATCCGTGCTATTCTGACTACTGCTTCAGTGCATACTGACTTTACGCATAGTCGGAAGTTCGCAAAGATGAAGAAGGCCTCTGAAGACTCACATGGCAATCTGCCGGCCGCTGCTCCAACTCCAGTCAAGAATACCACCAAGCGCAAGTCGGTCAAGAAGGGGCACGGCGAGGAGGACGAGTCGGCTGCCCCAAGAGCAAGAACGTGAAGACAAACAAGAACATCTGTCGCCGGGGGCAAGTACCGAGAGACACTACATCTGCTTGCACTAGACTGCAGTAAACTTTGGTCTTTGGCATGGCTGGGAGGGACAACAAATCTGTGCAGGTGGATGCTGTTAGAGGGCGGCGGTACAGAGGAAGCAGTCAAGGACGTCTTTGGTGTCTGCGGCGAGCTGCACCTCTCCTCGCTTGACCTCGAGAACTGGCCGTGGAAGGAAGTGACGACGTACGAGAGTGACGGAGAAGTGGTGCAGGAAGATGCATGGGAACTTGTATTTCCATGCGTCTTCCTGCATATCTTCTCCGTCCCCTTCGTACTTTGCTTCTTCCTTCCATGGCCAGCACTCCGGGCCTCGTAAGAGACCACGCGGTTCGCCAAAGGCACAAAGGGCGTTCTTGTTCGGCAGAGCCTGGACAATTCTCTCACGTGTCGAGCTTTGGGGATCGGAGGATGTGGCATCACAGCAGAGCATTGCAGAGTTGGCAACACATCGGGTACTTGATCGAGACAAGGACAGTTCAAAGAGCCCATTACAACAATGAATGTCTCAATAACTGTATTTTGCACATTCGAAACTTCTCTATTCGTGCCTCTCTACACGACGCGACTTGATCACTTTCCTTCGCGCCCATTCTTGAAAAGGTGCCTTGCAATAATGATATTTGACACGCTGCGTGACTTTTCGAACCATCATCCATCGATACGTCTCGTAGCACAACCGTCTCTTACGATGACAGGAGCTGTAGCTCCCTTCACGCCCAGTGCAACGACGGCTTCCAGTAAATTGTCACCACAGCCAACTTTGCGGGCAGCCCAAATCCATCCCTCCGCCACGGACCTCATATTGCTCTATTGACTCAGTGGTACGCTGCTCGCCAATAGCAGGAACCAAAGAAGAGACCATCTTGCGCGCGAAAAACGACAGGTTACCACACTGCTTCCATGAGCCCCGGCGCAGCATGTCACACCCTCCTTCACATCACGGTATGGTTCTGAGGCTGCGACTTCGAGCCAGGCTTGCAGCTGTAAACGATAAGTCTGTACTCGCATTCTCGAGGACATATCTGCGAGATTCCAAAGTATGGCCATCGTTCATGATTCCGCTCGTGGCACATCATCGCTGCTGAAGTGGATCTTTGTCCAGGACGGACTCCCTGCTCCCCTGCTCCACTCAGCGCTCGGTCTGCAGACGCGCGTCTCTTCTGACCTCCCTCCCAAGTCGTGTGCCCTTCGTTCTCCATCTATTCGGTTCAGCATCCGCTTCTGATGCTGTCTATGCTCCGTTCCCCCAGGCTGCACCTTCGGTACAGGAGCCTGGCCTAGCTCAAGGTATGATAGCAGATGTTTTTGGCTTGATGCCGCTTTCTGTCCTGGGCGGTCTGGACGGCTCTACCTCGAGAGCGGCTGCATTGGTTCGTCTGGAAGGCTCAGTCAACCGGTGATTCATAGTCTGTTTTAACGTCCTCACGGTGGCAGCAAATGAGTTCGTTCGCACGAGATTGCTCGTGCAGGCGGCATTGAATGGCATGGTCGATATGTTTGTGGGTCAGGAGGGTGCATTCATGCACCATACTTCGACAGAACCTGCAGCTTAGCGGCTACTCACCGGCGCGCATCAAATATGTCATTCCATACGCTACGGAATAAGTTCCTGCCTGGAAGACGGTCGTACTCAGTGTTGATCTGTTCTCCGCCCCCTCTGGCTGCGTTTCTGCCCTCCCTTCTTTGGTAAGACCTCTTGATCTCTTTGGCTTCATGTTTGTATCTTTATCCGCTTGTAGCTCAAACTGCTACAGTTGTGCTCCTTCCATCCTCGAATGCTCTTAGCGCTATTTCATAGCTGACACCAGGGTACTGATTTCATGCCGTCGATCAGCCGGAAAGCCTCCTCCAGACGGAACTCCATCTCTGACCGCTTTCAAAGATGTGCCTCCATGCCGTTACTGCCGCCGACTCAATCCTCGGTAGCGTTTCTCCGGCGCCCCGTATGACCAATCCCTGCTCTCCGCTCTTGTAGGCTCTGCATTGAACGCCTCTCCCCCAAGCTGGTCGTCGATCTGTTCGCTGCCGCGTAGTACCGTCCAGACAACCGAGCCATGCCCTGAGTCGGCGAGATAGGGATTCCTGCAAGCCTTGGACACTTCTCTTCCGTATGAGTTGTTGATTCACACAACGGACACGAGACGGAGTTGTGGGAGGCTCTGGTCGATGAAGTGGACGCAGGACTGTCGTGTCTCGAATGGGTGGAGTCAGTCTTTGCGGTTGATCGGGCGCTAGATCGCACCATGGAGGCTGGCGTTGCTGATCGAGAATGCGGTTGCTGATGTGGTGTTGTACTTCTGGTGCCGGCGAGAGGTTTGCTTTGGATGATCGTTGGAGAGGTGACGATAACCGTTGGAAGGTCTGCGGGGGTGGCGGTCATAGGCAGGTTGCGCTGAGGCTGATTGATGACGATCGGTCGTATCAAGTCTGCTGTGTGTAGTTCTGTTTCTTCTCCTGCAGGTGTTTGTGCTGGGGTCGATGCTGCTGGAGGAAGCTGAGAAGCTGTTTGTGCTAGGCGGCTCAGTCAAAGCTGTGCATGTCGCGAGATCACCATCAACTTACCTGCCGCCGTCTTTTCCGCCTTCCATCTCGCTTCGCGTTCGAGCTGCTTCTTTTTGTCTTTCTCCGCTTCTAACTCGTCTTCGCCCATTGCTGCGAGTCCGCAGAGCAGGCAGCTCGCCCAGGCCTTTGGGTCGCCGTTCTCATCCAGCAAGACGCCCATCTTCTGCTGCCCTACCAATACAAACAAGGTGGAATCTGCCTCGATACAGACTTCCGACAAATTGAACCCCGCCAGAAGCCAAGTTACAAATCTGAGCAAAAGTGAACAAAGGATGATCTGTTGATGATGCCGAAAGTTGAGCACCAAATGGCCGGGACGATGGCAGAACAAAGAGGCGCTCCGAATCGGGCAGTGAACGCCACATGAGATTCACCTACAGCAAGATCCACTAGTCGCTAGGACAACTAGCAATCTTGCCTTTATTGTTGCGAGTTCCCGGCATTCCAGGATGTAGCATCAGATTCTATTGCTAGCATCTGCCGACGCTGATCATCTAAGTCAAGCTCTGCCCATATCACATCGTCCCGCATTGCGACTCCTGGATCGTTCCGATTTCGTTTCGCCTGACTATGGCCTCCTCTGGAGAACTTCGTCGATCCCTTCAATGCCACTTCTTCGGTTCTGAGGATCTGACCAGCTGCAAAATGGAGAGTTTGATAGAGATTTATCATACACGAGCAGGACAGGACTGGTCAGATGAGGCTGTGGGACCTTATTGCTGACTATCGGAGGCGTACCGGTTGGTTTAGACAATTCCCCTTCGAGAACTCGGTCAGCACACATCAACTTCTATCTCCAAAGAACAATCGTTCCAGACCAGCAGACTCGCCAAATTGGCAAAGCTTGTTTGCCCCCCCTACCGTTGTCAGCGGCTCGCATGCTGTTGTTGGGCGTCTGAGGCAATGTCAAAGCAGCATGCCACCAAGGGTCGATCGATAGCTCAGTATCGCGACATTCAACGAGCTCGCGAGCCGGAAGCGGTCGCAGGACGAATAGACTTTCCGATTGCAGTTCTCCTTGAAGCAAGAGGGAGATGTCAAAGACAAGAACTCTGCAGTCTCAGCGATCATTGAGCCCAGTCCCTTTCTGCTGGCCAGTGACAGTTTCATCGAACGACTGACATAAGTACTGGCATCTCAATCTAGACTTTTCCACGGTACTCCGCCCACATCGAAGCCGAAGTCAAGTACGACTCTCATCTAGCAGAGAGAAATTACGGGGTTTGACTTCTGGCCGGCAATCGTGATTGCTTCTCGTTGAACAACTGGAGGCCAGTTTTCGACCAACACTATACCGACTTCATGTGACTGTGGTGCTCGCCATCAATCCTCCATACAGCCCCAAATCGGATATCCCAATGTGTACGCCACTTGGCTTGCGCGAAGTGAGGTTCTTCTAATGGACGACGCGCCTGGTACGCGGCCAATGCAACAGATACATCACCAGAACTGCTGGGCACAGGCGTGACCAAAGCCGGCGCAACTCTTTCTCGTCTGACGACAGGCAGCCGGCAGCATACTCACGATGATCGCAACGACCACATGAAGCGCAACGACCCCAACGACCGCACCGGCCGTATCCAGATGCGCCTGACAACCCTTTTCCGTGAGATTGGAAGCATCATGCTTTGCAGGCATGACAGTAGGACATGGCAGAGAAACGGAGCTTTAAACAGCAACACCGGGCCAGAGAGTCAATTGTTGCCGTGTACCACCGGAGTATCATCTTCAGCAGGAGGCTCAAGGCACGTGCATGAATCAAGTCGATCAATCTGCGAGGGAATAAACTGCCACGCTGGCAAGGCAAAGTTCGACGAGGTTGGACACACAAGGCTCATTCTTCGGATGTTGTGCTTACCTATACTCTACCAAGTGACTTATGGACACGGAGGTCATCGAATCGAAATATGGCTGACTTTGGTCGCTGGCTTTTGCACGCACGTTTTCACAAATTCGCGGACAATCGCCTTATGCCGACCAGCCGCTGACGGGAAGACAACTCGAAGACCACCTGAGCATGACCTGGGACTGACCTGAGGCTAACCATGGGGTGCCATTCAGGTTGAAATCAGGGCGTGTTCAAGTGAGTGGCTATTCTCGCTTCAGGATCAAAATCTACCTCAGTGCAATGAGGAGTGTCCTTGTGGCCTTCCACAATGGTAACTCCAGCGCAACCACATCTCCAAGCGAATCAAGATCTGGCACACCGAAACTTAACCACATCTTGCCGGGTGGACAATTGTCTTTCGGTCAGCTCGGGCCGCGCAACTCACACATTCGGAGGGCTGTGCTTGCAAAATCGATGCTCAACATTCAACTGATCACCACTGGGCCTGAGATGAAGTTCACGACAGTATCCGCTCTGGCCATTGCCATATTCGGCGTTTCCTCATCGGCGCGCAGCAAAAAGAAAGTCTATACGGCACCATTCAATGACGGCAACTCAACAAAGCTCATACCATGCATGGCTGAAATCAAAGGCATACTGGAGGCGCGTCCTCACGGTACGTTGCGCAAAGTAAACATATCAGAGCACTGCCGAGCTAACTCCTACTCCAAGCACACCGCCACGTAGGCTACCGATGCGGCGACTCCTGGTTCCAATTCGGCGCCGATGAGGAGAATCCCTACGGAAATTCGAACTTGAAGGTCTTCGAGATGTGCCATCCGGACATGGAAGAAGCGATATACTCTGCCAAGGAGTGGTTCGCGTGCTATGTTACGGACGCCTGGCCGAAGAGGATTATAGCTTACTCGCCTTTCGGCTTCCAGGCGTGCAGCTCGAACAAGACGTATGACCATGCGCCGTGTAAGGTGGAGTGGACAGATGATAATTGAGCGAGCTAAGTCTATCAGGACCTGGAAGATTTCCGCCTGAGGCCGAAGGCAGGAGGCAAGTGTGGAGACGCTTGCTTCACGAGGTTGAGTTGATGCAGGGACACAGAGCAGGTATCTATAATAATCTATGATACATTTCACGCCGAATTTTGGAACGTGAACACTGATGTTAGCGGAACAATTGCACATTCTCGCTGTCAACTTCAATTCCCGGCCTGAACTTCTGAGGCCACTTTTTCGGGCACGTGGGTATTCAACGCATCTCTGGGTCCAAGCACCTTCGATGACTGCACAAAATTCAGCTGCAACATGTGACAACCAGTCATATTCTTTCAAGTGACTTGTGCGCTGCATCTGCGTGCCAAGACTGCAGCGGTTGGAGCCTTCACTCGTATCGCCAAGACATGTGCTACAGTTGATTCTCTCTTCCACACAATAGGCATGCATGCTAATTGCAATCAGGATCTCATCACATGCTCACCTTTTACATTCTCACACGCTGAGGCAGCATTTTTGGCTGCAGCCTGCCTACATGCAGCTGCCACATGCATAATGCGAAAATTCACGTCCTGAGGACGAGTGAATTCGGAAGCACAACAACTTACCAGACTCGTGATTTCTCACTGCCCACTGGTCTCCAAAGTACCTCTCAGCTGCTGATATGCTACAGTCCATCGCTACTTGAAGCTTTTCCATTCCCTCTCTATCGCTTACCAACTCTGGGTTCCACAAACCTCGATCACAAATCGACTCGACATCAGGAAATCTCAAGCCGATACGACACTCACTCACATCGGAACACATTATCATGACCGATACCACGACTTTCGGTCCCACCGATGATGACGATTACTCACACTTCGACGAGGGCTCACTGGAATGGAAGGCTTGCAGAGAGCGAGACGCTCAAGCCGCAGTAGCCCTCGATGAAATGTTCGATGCTCAAAAGCAAGGCGGCGAGGCGTGGCTCGCGTGGGTGGAGAAGCATAGGGGGGCCGAGGCGAGAAAAGAATTGGAGCGAAAACAACGATTGTGCCGAGAGGAGGCGGATCGCTACTGGAAGTGGAGGAAATGGATGTCTTCGCAGAGCGATCTCAAGGAGCGGGAGTATCGTGCGCTACCGATATACGCTCGTATGCCGTTGACGGAGTGGGTGTCTGCATGGAATCGATATATTTGGCAAGCTGAGGAGGATTACAAGCAGCGGATGAATGACATTTGGAGTGGAAGGTATCGCGGCGATGAGAGGGAGACTGATCAAGCCAACGAAGTGGGCGACGACACAATTTTGGACCCAGAGAAGCTGGCAGAGTCAAGCGAGTCAACTGGAGCTCTGCGGAACGATTCAGTAGTTGGGCTTCCGAAGCTCGACCTGTCCAAGCTCTTGCCTTCGCCCGATAATCAGAGCGACAAAAAGGCCGAGGCTCACCAAGCCAACGAAGCGGGCGATGATACAGTCTTGACTCCTGAAAAGTTCTCAGAGTCGAGCGAATCTGCCGAAACTCTGCGAAACGATTCAGTCGTTGAGCTCCCGGAGCTCGAGCAGTCCGACCTTTCGCAATCCCTGGGTGACCAGAGCAATGAAGAGTTCCCATCGCTCCCATCCGCCGCCAGCCCTTTCAAGGACAAATCCGAGTCTCCTCACCCGAAGTCTCTCTACAGGACCTCGAATCCACTCATATTGGTATCTCCGCCTCCGCCTGCCGAGACAACGATACAGAAAGTGGAAACTTCTACAAGACAGACAGGACGGCAGCTCCGACCTGCGAGCTCCAGCACAGCCCACAAGGGTAATGATGATCTTGCTGGCCCCCGGACCGTCGTTCTGAAGAAGCGGCCTGCAGCTGCATCTCCAAGCGCTGCAAAGCAGCAGATCAAAGAGAAGCTGACTGCAAATTGCATAGCCCAGGATGATGCCTCGGAGACCAGACCGGAGAAGGTGGAGCTACCCGCGGAAAAGGAGCACATCAGTACTCGCCAGACTGTCTCCACGCCAAAGAAGCAGAAGAAGCCAATCACACAGACTATCGCCACTCCTGCTCCTGTCGGTGTCTCAGGACCAATCTCAGGTCGAAAGCGGAAGGTGAAGAACTTTGCGAGTTCCCAGGCCCCACAAGCTCCACGAACCCCACGGGTCTCTGTTCAAGAGACCGGCTCGAAGCCAGCAAGTGCGGCGACGGCGTCAAGCCCTGCTCTCGTACCTCAGACAGAGGCAAAGAAGCGAGTAGTCGATGTCTCCGGCGCCACGAAACCATCTGAGGAAAGCGGCGTGGCTGTCAACAGGAATGTAGCCAGCGAGGGACGCGGAAAGATGGTTGTGAGATTCGTAGCAATGCTCTTGTTTCTGATTCTGGCGTTCTTCCTGGGGTACGCTTTGGGGATGTAACATGGAAAGTTTTTACAGTGCAGGTGGGGAGAACAAAGAATTGATGTAATATATCTACCGAAGCTTGCCAGATCCGGTTGTATAGTATGAATCCGGCAATGACACAACAAAGAAATACTTCCCCGACACTACATGTTCGCATTACCAAGTGACTTTCACTGCCAACTGACAACTGACTCCATCGCCAGCTAGTCATCATGGCACCCAAGAGGAAGGCGGAAGGAGACATCGACTACACTCAAAGACCTCTCTGCAAGCATCGCTGCAAGAGAAAAGATACGTGTGGGCATGGCGATTGTTGCAGAGAACATGTTCGCAGAGCTATTGCAGCGCCCGAGGCGCAGCCAACACAACTTCTACGCGAGGGAGATCCTCCTGAACAAGTGACGGCTGCAAGAAAGCCAGAGGAAGCGCGAGCTCGATCTCCTGACGATAGGAACGCTGAAGGACAGCAGACTACTCAACAAGATACCGCAGCGACGGCGCCCGAGGCACAGACGGTGCAGTCTCCAGAAGGTACGATCCTCGGAGTAGAGCAACAGGCGGAGGTCATAGATAGGCATTCCACAAACGAAAAGGCTGAAGCAAATGAGCCATATGCTGCACCTGCTCCCGGAGATTCGAGTGTGGGGTTTCCCGTACAGATCAATAACACGGGTCCACTCGAACGACCTTCTCCCATGAGAGACCAGTCTAATCATCCGGAATACGCGATCAACATGCAGTCCTATGCGCGGTCGCGATCAGTCACCCCAGGGAACTACAGAACACCGCAAAGGTACCTCTACAGTATTTCAGGCTGCAAGGAGGTCCTTCGGTTGACGGAGTTGAGGGACGACATTCTGCTGTACCTACCCCCACAGGACCTGCTTCGATATCGCCGCGTTTGCAAAGACTGGAGGAACGCTATCGATCATGTACCACTGCCAGTGTATGGTACCCAGACTAGGCAGCCGAAACCTCTATTCAGGAGGGCTTTGTTTCTGGAGGCGGACGACGAATACCTGCCACCGAGACCAATTCACCAACGAGACATCGACAGAACGATGAAATTTATGAGGAAAGACTTTGAAGCAGTGAGAGAGGATGTGCCCTACGTGGAGCGAGCCACATACCTGTCAAAGACGATGGGCATTGACCTACGAAAACCTGCGGACATACCATTGTTGGATGACTTCAGACAGTTCGCCGAGCGAGCCATCGACGCTGATATCACAAACCTTATTGAAGAGACTACACCGCCACGCGTAGCTATCAATCCCGCACTTTTTCGTCTCGAAGGGCGGCCAACTGTGACAAAGCGTCGTGATAATAAGAACTCTACAGATCCCAATCGCCCTCTAGCGAAATTTCGGGGCCGGCGAGCACACTTCCTCGTCAACCCGATGATTGATCTCGATGCAACGGACAAGAGGCTGAACATGTTCATCACTCAGCCGCCTACCAAGAAAGTCGCTCTACGATGGGAATTGAATCGTATGTTGTTTCCTACTCGAGAGTTCCCAATGGACTTCGAACAAGTGGAGGGCAGCACCTGGGAACAAGGCCTTGCAGGGAGCGAACGATATATCGAACGTGAAGAGGGAATACGCTATCGCGACGTGATCAGACTCGTCGAACTTGCAGCGGGAAGCTCACCTTGGGCGTGGGAAGAGGAGCAAGAAGAGGTCAGCCCATGGCATACTGACCTGTTCCGTACATATATCCTTACGGATCCGGAAGTCGATGTGAGCCACTCGCAATGCTGGGGCACCAGACTCCCACGTGACGGAGGAGACTTTGAACCCGAATGGCTCTATGGCTGGAATCTCTTCCGTCGAAATAATAGAAACTGGGGACACTACCTCCGCTACCATTGGATTTTGAAATTCGGCGAAGATCCGCAGTACCCTGGAGGTAAGACCGACAATCAAAATGACAGGAAGAACGACATGAGCAAGAATGACTACCTGAAGCTTCAGAGACTGAGAAACAAGAGAGAGAATGATAGGCCCCATGTATATCGTCCGGAATGGCTGGAGTGGCTTGAACGCTGGGGAGGGGATAACAAGGACCCCGGGCCTGGAGATCGACGGAGTCGTAGCAGTGAGTACACTTTCTCCAGACTACACCTTGAACTTGAGGTGCCAGATCAAGACGAGCGATTGGAGAGAGAGTTCTGGGCGGAGAGGAAGTTGGCGTATGATGAAGACTTGTCGGATGATGAGGTGGATGAAGAATATGGCGGTACTGAGTGGAAGCGGCGTTGATAGTGGCATTCGTCTCTTTTGGGGCATTGCCGATGAACAAACCGCCCTGACGGCTACTTTATGGAAGTGTATTTTATCAGCATTGCAGCCGAATGCGATTGTTACATTGCTCATGTTATTCTGGTAGGCCAATCAACTGCTTTCATAGCTCAACACGCTCTTCGTTCGACCACTGTTCGCATCTGTGCGAACCATAAACGGAACTTGTTTTCCACATGTCCATGTTCATCCTGGCCTGCTGAGTAGTACGCGATTCTGTGCAACGAAGTGACGTCCAACCCGATATTCAGTTCGTGGTCGATCCGAGACATGGTGGCTGTCGGAGTCCGAGACAGGTTGCGTAGTTCAGCCAAATTTCCTTGAAAAGTTGTCAAGTTGATAAAGGTTGAAATGCGGAGGAGAAACAACTGACGTGGATGTCTCAGAGAAGAAATTGCGTCAATCGCTGATGGCATTGCAAGAAAGCGATGAAGTCTGTGCTCTGAGCAGAAGGTGTCTTGCAGGCTGTGGATGTTGGTTGATGAGCGTACAAGGAAGGATCGTTAGAGAAAGGCGGGAGGCGTACAGTTCGTCGCTCGTGGGAAGTGGTATACAGCATGTTGTACAGATCCCCAACTCCGTCGCTCACGCAGATAACCTTCGAATTTCCTACGACGGCACAGGCTTCCTCATCGTAACACTCGCCCTCCTCGCCTCCTCAGCACTATTCCTCTTTCCAGCACCTGTCACCTCCTCCACAAACCCCGCTCTCCCCTCGCCATCAAAATGAAACGCTCTCGTCCCTGCCACATCTTCCTCCAAAACAGGCCAATGCACCCACGTCCGTTCCGAATACTCAGTCCCATCCTCAGCCACAGCTTCTCTCAAATCACCTTTCGTAGTCTTTGGATCATAATCAACAGCTGTGAACTTCCTCCTGCCGTCCTGCGTATACCACTGCTCTTTGTTTCCTCGAGCTAGACTGCACTTCCTTTCTACCTCTCGATTGACAGCTTCTTGCATGACACGCTGGAGATCTAGACTCATTTCGCTGCCGCCTGGAGCTTCTTCTGCCGAGATCTCATGTCTTCTTCCTGAAGATGATTCGACGAAGTGTCGAGGTGGGAGGACTTCAATGTCGATGATCGGGAGGACGCGGTGGTAGATGTCGTGAGTGTGGATTTCTCGCGTGATGGCTTCGGTGATGTGTTCGTGGGTGTTGACGATGATAGTCTCGTTGGTGACGGCGGGGGCTTGGGTTGTGTGGACTGTGGTGTCGGTGGTGTTTGTCAAGGAGATGCCATGTTCGGCGAGAGAGATTGGCGCGGAGGAATCTTGGACGAGGTAGTCTGATGGGGAGGCGGAGGTCACAGCATGAGGCTGAAAGTTGTTGAGCTGTTGGCCTTCCGGAGGTGGTGGTAGAGGCTTTTCGAGGGACTGTCTTTTGATGTGAGACTTGTTGGCGCTTGGCTGCGTTCGCTGCCATTCCAGACTTCCATCTCGAGATGGTATAGCAGCTGCCGGTATCGCCGTCCTTGTTGCTTCGTTGCTCCTTCTCGAGGTGCCCGGTCTCGACAGATCATCGCTTTTCCTCACATTGATGACATCTCGGTTGATTTCCCGACTCCTCCTCGGCTGCACCAGATCTTCTCGTTGATCTCTCGCCAGCGCTCGCCTGATAGCATGCGAATCCTCCAGCCCGCCAGCGAGCACAGTCTCGTCTCTGCCCAGATTGAAGTTCGCTACTGCTTCCGAGTAGGGATCTTCGGCTGAGGCGAAATTGATGCTTCTCGGTGAGCCAGTCCTCGCCCTCTCATCCTCAAGACCCTGCGAAAGAGGTCTTCTGTTATATTGGCTGACTAGCGGTACACTCCTTGGACTTCCGGCATGATTGGAATGTGGAGAACTCTGAGGAGAACTGTTCAGGTCGAGCTGTTTGAACTCGGATGACAAGTCTCTGTGATCGTCAACCCTTCGGACTGTGCCCTGCGGACGTGTTGGCATCGGCGGCGATTGTGCGGTGTATTCTCTCGACGAGCGAGGCGGCGTGCCGTCTGCTCCATAGCCATTCCGGCTGGCTGGCCTCGTCCGTGATCGACCTGTCGTTCACAGCGTCGTTAGTGACATGAATATGATGCTTCACGCTGACAGCACACTCTCCGAATCTTCGGGTCGCTTAAGAGTGGTGCTATTGCATGATCGTTGCAGGCATTGGACACCCTTGCTCGAAGCATGTGAATATTGTGCAGGGATGGCGGATGCTTACTCGCACTTCTGATTTTCTCCCGCAGCGTTGAGCTCCTCTTTCGAGCAATTCTCTTGTCCTCCGACGTCCTCGGCACTGCCGGAGACGGCGCTACTGGGTCTAGTGCAGTATTGCCATTCTGCTCGCTGTGCTGCTCACGCCTGTGCAGCACCTTGTCCAACTTCTGCTTCAGACCGGAAGCCATATCACAAATCGAATGACGAGGGCCAACTCCAGCTCCAGCAGAGCTCCATCTATCAAACAGTAAACAAAGCCCTACGCGTTACATCATTCGTCGTCGGAGGCACTACCGGAACATTTAATGACGACTTCCCGCATGAGCCGCGACGCCACAATCCTATGCTACTATCGCATCACTCTTCTGCCACTGGCTGGACACAACTGTCAAACAAAACGCTTATGGAGTGGTCAAAGTGGCTAACAGCTACCAGACAAGCATTAATTGACCACGTCATCTGTACCATATGGCTTCGCCAAAGCTGTTGGAATTCGAGACCCAAGAAGTTGGCAGACCCCGATGTTTGTCTGCAGAGGACCCGCTTTCCCTTGATTTCCGGAACTCTATCTTCGATAAGATGCTTATATCGAGATCTGAAGCTAGAACCGTTGGCCTTAGTGGTCATCGCGACCACATTTCTGGTACTGTATATCATTGTTTAGACTACATCGCTTCTGCACACCACCCGACATGCCCAATTACAGCCTCTCTGTCTCATTGGAGCTGGTACGCTGCGGAGTGGTTCGCAGGTCTGGGATTTGAAATGATCCCAGCTATGCCAGTGTGTCGGGTGGGCGCCCTGGGCATCGTCTGGAGCAGCCTGCAGCAGTGAGCCTCGTCATCGAGCCTGCGTAACAGAACGACTGGTCGCCATCGTCTCAATCGGTCCGGGAGGCTGCAGATTGTGGCTGATGTCTCTGCATCTTTGTGTCGAAGACCCTGCGGCTCATTCAACTTGCACAACAATGCACGAATTGGATGCACATTCGATGTACGTGGAGACCTGCCTGTTGTTATGGCTGCCTCCTTCGGGCATCGATCACCTCTTCCGGCTGCATTGTCTAACCCCTCGCCAAGAATGACGACTGGAGCTTGCGTTGTACAGACACGTTCTCCCACCAGCCGTGCCACGTTGCCCACTATGAGCGGCTGCGGCTCTGGTGCCTTTGCTCGAGCCTCGCCTTGTGGCTGAAGTGGTCCCTACGCCCACACCGATGACCACGCTGACAGACAAGATCGACACTGTCCAACCAATTTTCCATAGCTTTGTCCCAGATGACAGCAACAATGGCGGCGGAATGTGGAGCCCAGCCTCACCCACCCCTCGGAAGCTCTGAGTCCAGCAAAAGTGTTGTTTATGAACAGATCTTCGTCTGACGTGACATGACGTCGTGCAACGGCAGCCAGATGGAGGACTACATTATACCAGAAGTTCGTCCACGGAAGCACAACTTCATCCCATCAAACAATACCATCCCATCAACACACTCATACCCAAATCAACAAAGATACCCACATTTACAACACAATCATGGACGCCGCAAAGAACGCAGTGAAGAGCTTCATCCACAAGGATGGCAAGCATGACACTACTGTCCACGAGAAAGTCAACCCTGCAGTCACCAACGAGACCGTGACTCGTCAACAAGAAGACCGCATCACCACTGTCGTCGACAAGGAGGTTCACCAAGATCACTACCACACTTCCGTCCAGCCTGTGAAGGACACACAAGTTCTCCCAGAGAAGCACCACCACAACCTCGTTGGCGTTGAGCACCGCAACTTCGAACATGACAACGCAGACCAAGTGAAGCAGAAGCTGGCTACCGAGCAGGCACGCTTCAAGGACACCTCCACTCGTGTTGAGGGTGAGCACAAGACTTCTGCCCAGCCAGTCGTCGCTGGCGAGCATGTCCACCACCACGTGCATGAGCAGATTCAGGTATGTCAGATCAGTCCATCGCCACGTCCCCAATACTGACTATCTCCCAGCCCGTTGTCAACAAGCAGACCATCGAGCCACACGTCGTGCACACCACGGTCCCAATCCATGAGGTTCACCACAACGCTGCCCAGCACCACTCCACCACTGCTCTCCCAGCCATGAGCATGTCCGAGTTCAAGAGCCAAGGCGGTTCTCTCACTGGTCGTGAGGAGCGCACCGATGCCTTCGACGGCTGCCCTAAGCCAGGTCACGCCTCGACACAAGGCACCGGCAACAGCATCGAGTCCCACCACAACCATGGCAGCAATGGCGTGAACAGCGCCGCAGGAGCTGGTGTTGCAGGCGGTGCCGCCCTCGCAGGTTCTCGTGCCGCAGGCCACAGCGCTGGGTAAGTCTCCATTCCCCAACCACGTCTCCCTTCTACACCTTCCATGCTTCCACACATACCAACACTTCCTTCCTAGCTCCTCCTCAACTCCCATCGCTGACTCTTTCACCCACAACAGCTCTAACGGCAACAGCACTGGCTACGTGGACAACAACGCCGGCAGCAGCCTGACTGGTCAACGTCAACATGATGTCGAGCCACAATTGTCTGGCTCCCACAACGGAATCGGCTCTACGACTGAGCACAAGAAGCCAGGCCTGATGGACAAGCTGAACCCAAAGAAGGATGCTGATGGAGATGGAAAGGCTGGTTTCATGAAATAGATGCACGAAGACTACGAGGACTACGACAGCGAAGGAGTTGTGATGTATTAGCCATCTAGCTTGATACGATGTCATGATGTATAGTAATGTTGAACTTTAACCCCGAACTGTCCTCCAGCCTTCCTTCTTTCCCTCTTGGCAACTTTCATTCCATGGATTAAGCGTTCCGCATGCGTCTGACAACTTCGGCGTTGTGCTTCCTTTGGCATACCAGGAAAATACCAAGACTGCTGAGTAAACTTGTCGAGAACGTGTTGATTTGTCCATCGGTAAGAGCAATTTACCGTTCGTACCTCAGCTTCTGCACAACTTCGCCTTCTCACAATTATCCTAGGGCCAATCCTCCGCGAATGCTATTTGTGCTACGATAGCTTCGCTATCTGGTCATCGAGAACTCTACGCCATTTGTCAAGCTGTTTGCTGCATACTCGTCCACTCTAGACACGTCGGAGGTTTCATGACAGTACAAGCTAGTTTGCAATAGCAAGCAAGGAGCGGCAAACACTTGCAGGATTGAAAAGGGAGAGGCCTGCCTCCGGTCTGAGCGCTGCATCATCAACAACTCACTCCTTGTGTCCTGAATCTTATACGATCTAAATGTTGTCGAATATATTTACGCGAGCTAGAGAATTACATATCGGATCTGGTCATGCCACGACTTAAGAGGTCGACCCTGGGCCCATGAAACTCATCCGGCAGTAGTCTATGTCGACTCAAGCTGGACCAGCCATATGCAAAGAATCCTGGTGCAGTTTTCTGGAGCCCACGATGCCTCCTGCCAATGGCAGATGCTGCTTTATCGAGCTGTCTGCCGAGCTGTGCAACGAAGTCTATCGCATGAGCCTTGTCCGCGGCGATCCGATCATGCTGGAGATTCGACACAAACAGACAGCTTAAACAACCTGTTCAAGACGTTGATAGCACGGATGCGACTTTCGAGACAGGATTCCAAGATGCTGACATCCTCTGCGATGACGTGAAGTCGATCGTCAATGCCAGACTCATACAGCCCTGGCAAGATACAAGACCAAGGAGATCCTAAGAGTCGATCATCGCAGTTCACCACCCTATATCCGACGATCAGGCCATGGAGATCAGAGTCTTCGATGACCTGAAGATCATGTGGATCTGCGAGCTTTCCGAGCTGGATCTCATGGACAATCTTGAGCACTCGAAATCATGTGAAAAGGTCTGAATATGCATGCCAAGCCTCTTGTTTGCCCTCTGCTGCCTTGAGAAAGTTTGCCGCTGCCGCTCATTCACTTGCTCTCTTTCGTCGGCCACATAAATTCTCCCTTTTCTGATCCCCAACTCTCTTTCCTACCTCAACACACCACTCGACACCCCGCGCGCTTTCACGAATACAACGCTCACTACAACGCTTACCGAAGACTATATCAACAACTCATCACCCATACAAATACTTCGAGTCACCGAGATGTCTTCAAGCCAGATTACCTCGACCGCCTCCGCCGCCACCGTTCGCATCTTCCTCGTCGACTCGACGGATGGCCGGCCAAAGTTCTTGACGGAGATGCCGCGCGAGAAGCTGCAATTACACTCACGCGGTTTCGATTGCTTCTTGTCCTCTGTCTCCGTTGCCGACGAACAAACCAGAGAGATCACGTTACCATACGGCTCCTCTGCTGCGCTGAAGTTCGTCTTGGAAGCAATTCGAAACAAGAAGTCCGGCCCCGTTGAGCAATTCTATCTCAACGTCACCAAGTTCACCAAGGCACAAAACGTGCGAATCTGGGAGGCCTGCCAAATCCTGTCCATCGAGCCAACGTCCGTCCAAGAACGCCTCGCAGGCAAACTCGCCTGGGATCTGAGTCACGATCCCAAGACGACCGCCACTGATCTCCAAGAGGCGTGGCACGTGTTCTCGCGGTTCAACGGTGTACCTCCCACATTCAAAGTCGACCCTCTTGCCTCCGTCATACATCAATTCTGCTGGGACAAGGTACATGACCAGTACAGCGAGGCCGAGGCTGAGGAGATCTTGGAGCGATGCAGAGCAACCAGTGCCGCTCTGGACCAACGTGTGCGAGCCAGGCTGGCGGAGTTGGTTGAGAAGAAGAGAATTCGCGATGCACATCGCGTGAAAAACCAGCTTGACAAGGAGGAGAGAAAGAGAAAAGGCGAGGAGAGGGCACGGCGGGAGCAGGGAGGGTGGAGGTGAGGAGGATTGAGATTGGGTATGGAGGAAGGTCGAGCTGATGTTTCTGGTTGCGATGACATAGCAGAGCATGGGTATATCACAATGCAATGCGAGCGTTCATAAGCCCAGCGGCGGAGACACGAGCGAAATTAAAAGGACAGGCACGACATCACAAGTCTTTCTCCATCGTACACTGACAATAAGTGCAAACCAGTGGACCTTCGAAGAGCGAATCGAAATGGCCATGAAGTTGGAACAACATCTCAGCACAGTTGTGCATTGTGCCTTTCTTTCTGCTGATGTCTAAGCTCCCGCGAGGAGGAGCTGGTGCGTCTGGTTGCCACGATATGACAGAGCTTGAATGTTGTATTATGGCGCGTGGTAGTCTATAAGCCAAACGGCAGAGAAGCAAGCGAGATAATGGCATGAGCTCAACTCTTTCGATGGCGCTCCACTATATCACAACCCAGTCAGCTAAGCAAAGGACCTCTGAGAAACGGATACAGATGAAAATGAATTTGGAGCGACGGCTCAGTACAGTTGTGTAGGCCATTTTTATCTATGATGTTACAGATGGTGCTCAATTCTGCCATTGTAGTTCCATACTGCCATGACCTTGCAAGCTCTTACGCAGAACTTTAGACAGCGAATGAAGCTTGAATTGAGTTTGGAGCGATAGCTCAGTACAATTCTTTCGGCCATTTTTCTCTACAAGTACTACAAATCGTGCTAGACTTCGCCGCGATGGCTCCACCATATCACGGCCTTGGGAGCTGGCATCCAGCACTCTGCAGAGGGATGAAAGCCAGAAATCTGTTTGGAGCGATAGGTCAGCGTGATCGGTTTTAAGGATTTTCTTTCTACTGACGCTCAACTTCTCGTAGTCCTACAGCTAAATCTCCACTCCCATGATCACCACTCTCCCTTCCAATGCAAATGACTCCACCTCAAGACTTTGGACTCACCGGCAAAAACACCCTAAATCTCGCCACCTGCTCCTTCAAAACCTCATCCTCTACAAACTTCTCAGGTACCTCCTGCCCCTTCGGCGCAGGACCAAGCTGCCCAGGATGAACATGCTGAGCGGCAGCTATGCGTTCTTCTTCCTGAGATCGAACCCATGTGTCATGGATTCCGTGTCCGGTATAGTTCAGAGGTTTGCCACTAAGATGAGCTGAAGCGAGACTGTCATGGAACTTGTGGCCTGTAAGCTTCGGTTCTCGTTCTTGTTCGGAGGTCAGATTGGCAGGAGCAGAGGAGTCCGTGGGGAACAGGTGCTCCGAGACGATTGCGTTTCTTCGTTGTTGGGTCATGATGATGTGATTGTTTCTGAGTTTGAGGAGGATGTGTTGCGATTGCTGTTTTGATAAATCCCACAACTAGAAGCGTGCGATCCGGTGTACATTTATTAGCAATGGCACAGCATGCGTGAACATTGTTTCGTTGTGGCATCAAAGTTTAGACAAAGTGGCATCGAATTCCTAATTTGCTGATTTTGGCGACTTCACAATAGCATTGTGCCGAAACGTTGAAGTTTTACCTTAAAGAATCATGCTTCGTACTTGGTTGGATGATATCAGACTGACGGGACAAAGGAGAGATTGAAGTCTGCTAGTCGTTCTTGGGCCATTGCATGAGGCATCGAGACTCTCGAGTACGGCCAACGAGCGTGTCATTCTGAAAAGCTACCTGTAGCTATCTCACAACAGAAGCGACAGTAAGTAAAGGAGAAAGCGTATCAGCAGTAACGACAGCTCGCAAGTCCTTCCAAACTCGCACTTCTCTCACAATCTGTGTTCTGCACATGTCACATCCACCTCCTACTTCGTGTAAGTCGACCCGATAGTTCCAAACTTGATGTTCGAGAACGTAACACTGGAGCCAGGGAAGTTCGCCTCGACATTCTTGGGCAGACCACTCGTAGAGTCGCAAGTACCGCGAATAACACCAGGTCCAGATCCGCCGATGGGGTAAGTTCCGTCAAGCCAGAGCATGCTAGCGTAGTGGTCATCCCAGATGGACATGACGAGAACCATACCACGTCCCATGGCATCACCCATCTTGGCCATTCCACCCTTGCGAGCGAAATCCTGGTTGTCGCCAAAGAGAGTCTTTTGCTGGGTGCAGAATTTGTCTGTGAGGCTGTTGGAGTCGTCGACGCCTTGGAGGTCGGAGACGGAGTTCTGGATGACGCGGTTGCCTTGCTTGTAGATACGGCGAATTTCTTTGAGTTGGCCGTTGTCGGTGCCGTCGGTGGTGATGAATTGAGTGATCACTGTCATCTTTTGGCGCGTGTCGATGGTTTTGCCCGGGCCGTAGAAGGAGGTGTTGCCGGCGCGGTATGGGTTGAAGTCGCAGCCGTCGCGGTCGCAGAGCCCTTCATACTATAATGCTGTGTTAGGAACTGACCAGCTTTGGAGAGAATTTGATGAGAGAGACTTACGCGGTATGGCTCAGCACCACACTGCTGGTCGGAAGTGCAGGTCTGGAGACCACTGCCTTGGCAAGGGTGGGGAGTGTAGGCGTTGGAGATGGAGTTGGCTTCCCAGATATCCATCTCAGCACAGCAAGAACCCAGTCTGCCAGTGCCGGAGTTCGGGTCTCCGTTGGTTGGCGTCCAGCTGTCGCTGTTGGCCTATCACAGATGTCAGTCAGAAGCCATGATAGAAGTCTTTTGCAGTGCAAACATACCACGCCGTTGACGAACTTCAAGTCGCGAGGGCATTGAGCATCGCAATAACCAGTGCCGTACTTGGCACCAGCTGGAGAAGCACCACCGTTGGCCGGCATCTAGAAAAATCAGCTTCTATCACATTCGTGAGAAAGAATCCAGCTCACCTCGGCGAAGTACAGGGCACCGTTGACACCACATGGAAGGTTCGAGACATCAACATCGAAGGTAAACTCCTTGTTCTTGAGCTTGAACACCTTGTAGGCCGTTCCGCTGGGGTCCATGAGGTAGTTGCGGCTTCCAACGTTCGATCCGGTCTTGAAGCCGAGAGTCAGAGCATTGCCAGAAGCCCTGATGCCGTACGTGCCAGGGTAGTCAGCGCCGTCGACAGCGCAGTTGGCAGCACAGGCAGAAGCAGAAGAACAGATGGATTTGTCGAATGTGTTGCCAGTGTAGCAGTTGGTGTAGCCGCTGGTGGTGTGAAGCCAGCGCCAGTTCGAGTCCAAAGTGATCTCGGTGTTGAGCGTGGTACATCCAGATGCAGTACACTGAGACATTGGAAGCTTTGGGTGAACTTCTGGAGTCACAGTGCCAGCCTTCTGACCTTTGGCCAGGCCAGCTAAGCCAATGGCCGCGATGATGGCCTCGTGAAGCATGGTGAATGATCGTGTGGTAGCGTAGAGCGTGTCTGTATGTGAAGCAGATGTGAAAGGACCGGAGTGTTGCTGATGATTTCGGACTCAGATCGAGGCGCTTCCTGCTCTTGATATACTGTTGATTCTACTGACCTTGGCCGGATAAATCGCTCATTGTCGCAGCAAGACTGGTATTCTGCCATATTAAGCAAAGGGCCAGGCTCGATGTCCGGGTCCACGCATTCGTACCCGCAGCGTCGACTGGACCCCTATGTTCAAAGAGTGTCACAAGGCCCGGCACGTGGACTTGTTGTTAGTCGGAAAGTCGGCTGCTCCTCCGAGAGCTGAACGAAGTAGTGTCCCTGCAGGCAATGAAATAGAGTCGAAAGGGTCACCTGCATGACCTAGACGCTGAGCTGGCTCTGTATATTAATTATCGTAGCTCAATGAAGATACGGAAGGATCGTTACACAAGCTATGCAAGCACAGCGCAAGCCTGTCAATCGCTTGGCGACGCATTGTAGATTGGGGTTTGCAGGCCTTTATAGCTGGTCTTGCAGGCGACTGGATCGCTTGATGCTGCCTGGCGCTACGGGACGACGGGTGCTAGATGAGATTCGTGGAGAATGCATTGACAGCCATGGGTGCGTAGATTGCTTGTCACTCATTGGTGCATGTTGTTGAACGTCGTCTGCCTGCCGACTTCCAGTAAAACCTCCGACCAAGAAGCATGCTTTGCGTTACTGCCACAGCAAAAGTTGGACCAGAGACCGTCGACCAGCCAGCATAGGTGGCAGAGATGAGAGAGCTTGTTCCAGCAATGTCCCTATTGACTCAAGATGGCTCCAACACATGACGCAGCTTGGTGTCTGATGAAGGCCTGCCTCAGTCGCGAGTAATGCTTGCTGGCCCTAGCGATGGCCAGGCAGGTACGCATGGACCCTGCAGCTCGCACAAGAGCTTGAGGAGAATGGCTTTAACCTGCATTCGTTTCCAGGTTGCACAATGTGTCATGCAAATCTGGGGCAATGGGGATGGGAAACATGGCCGGCATTCGCGCCGTAGAGCACGGCGCGCCGGAAGAAGTATGACCTTGGAGTTCAATTTAGTGATAGCCAGCGAAACGCAAAAATGCTGGTCCACACACCAATAGATTGGAAAGTATTTAGCCGCATCATACGACTGAGGAAAGTTTGTCGTACCAGAGTGTGACCTGTTGAAGTTGTATAATTCTGCCAGGAAAAGACAGCGGGTCCGCAATATGAGCTGTATCCAGCAGGATCTTGGAGCGCCACTGTCTGATTCTGCCTGAACAGACATCTTGCCTCCACATCTCATCTAAAGTGCACTGCAGAGACCGTGAACGGGTCGTCATGTGCCTTGATCCTGCGAAAAATGTGTCAAGCGAGACCTGCTTGGCTGGACTATCAATCAATGGGAGCGCGGAACGACGGGCCTCCCAAGCTGCTCGCTGTGGCACACTGTCTCATACCGCACCATGTTCGAGACTTGGGCGTCTTGTTGGTAAATTCTCCGGCTCCGGAACGCAAACTTTGCAGCTTTTAGATGCTGTGTCATCTGATGGGGCTTTGTCAGACAAGTCATGGCGGGCCACAATAGGCTTCCTCTGCATCGGACGAGGCGGCTCTTCCAATGATGTCGACTGTCAAGGTTTATTGCTTTGTGCAACTCTGGAGTTCGTCAAGAACTGTCTCTGTCCGTGTTGCTGCTGTCCGTGCTGCTGCTGTCCGCTGTTCTCATTGGTGGGTATGCGAATCGTATTCGTGCTTGGCAGATCCCACACCCCAAAAAGTGTCTGCCATTTGACACAAAAAAGCGTCGCCGCAAGGGCAAAATTGGCGGATTGCTACATGGAGGTCCGAATACTGTTGAATTGTATTCCGTAAGGCGCTGAGACGCTGGGAGTACACGTCAAATAGCCGGAAATTGCTCGCATGGCCTGAGGTCGGCTTCCCTCACCCCGAGCTTCAAAAAAAAAAAAGGTTGTTTTTCACACCTTCGAGAATACTCCAAGTTCTCATCGTCCTGGCGTGTCCTAGACGCGCAAAAAGATCGGGCTCAACTCGGAATTGAACCAAGGACCTCTTGCAAGATGGAGCAGTGAGCTACCCAAAGCAAGAATCATACCACTAGACCATTGAGCCTGAGACCAAGCTGCTTGCAGCTTGAGATCGATGTTTGGCAAGCCGTGGAACAGTATATGATGGTGTAGTAGCACCCCCGGCGAATGGCAGCAGAATCAAGCATTGCCGCGTCCCCTTGCTTGCAATCCCGCGGTGGTAGGGGTCCATTGCCTGAACACGCGGTTGCGCGGTGTCCAAAAGGCGGGAGTTCGTGCCAGCGACACAGCGGAGTCGACTGCCCATCGCCCAGTTTGGACGTAGCAAGCCGCAAGCCGGTGTGAGCAGGGTATCTCGTTCAGAAGATCCGCCGTCGGCTTCCACAGAGCCGAGATAGATTGGCGCTCGACACGGAGGCAGCTGGGCATCTCCGGAGGATGAAGCCGGAGAAATACACGCCGAATCTGGACACCGATGGCCATTCAGTGGACTGCGGGCAGACAGTGTGGCGCGACGCCTGCGGCATAACGACAGAGAGCGCTCTTGGTGCAGTTGTCACATCACACAAGAGCCACGAGCTGTCCGCTCTCAAAGTGCAACCGGAATTCGAGACGTCTCAGCTGCTTCACTGTCCGTCAAAGCCCCGAAGCTGGAGGTCTCGTTGCTGATGTGGATATATCTGGTATTCCTCTGGACAACTTCAAGGACCGTTCGCCAAAGTGATGCGGTCAATGTCGATGTAAATAGCCCTTCAAGGCGTCATATGAGGCTGATGCATCTTGCTCCCATGAGAGACGGACGAAACTCCGGCGTGGTTCGGCATCGGGAAGCTGGGAATTCCCGCTCCGAACCCGATGTCAGCCAGGAGAGGTATCTTGTCGGTCATCGTTGACGAGAGCGAATGGATGATCGAAAAATGAAGCGAAAGAGATGTAGGTGAAGTCGTGAGATGGCACAAGGCGTACGTACTTGCCGACGCGATTGCCATGACGACAACGAGGAGAACGCCAAGCGCGGCCGGATGTCGGCTTCTGCCGGTATTCGGACTCCATTGTCACCACAACATTCCTTTGTTCATCACAACGAAGTCTCGCGATCAAAGGGAGCAGATGAAGTGCCTGAAGTGCCATAGCCATGTCTCAATCGGGTCAGCATAGCACATCGGGCATCTCATCAGGCGGAGACTAGATCCAATTGAGACTCAGCGGATCTGGCATATACTTCGGCAACGATATCACGACACAAAACGGCCACAACAAAGCGCATACTCTAGCTAGGAGCTGTCCGATCGTAAAGTGCATTCAAACGGTCGACACAATACGGATCACTGTCAACCTCATGCTTTGAGGGCGGAGAGGCGTGGCAGGCGACAGCTGGTGTCATTTGGGTTGCGAAATCGCTGAACAGGGGCGCTCCTGAAAATACGTCCAGACTTGCCATTCCCGACAGAAGGTAAGCCGATTGAAAGGATTACGAAAATTCCGTGCTGGGTTGCCCTGACTTTGCGCGATGTCTTCCGTCTGTCTGACCATGAGACTCCCCAAATGGAGCCAGACCATTCGGAAACATGCCACGAGGCGGAACGTCACGACGACTTGCCGAGGTAAGTCGCGTGGACATATGCGAGGCCAGCCTGTTAATGCTTACAGGCTCCACGATCAGCCTTGATCAGCTTCAGCGGTACACAAATGGACCATTCCTGATCAACGAAGCCAACGCGCTCAGTCAACGCCGCTTGAAATTCAACGTCGATGAGTTGTGTTCTCTTGCCTCCAAAATCGGTAGCAAATCACCTGTCCACGAGATCGAGAAGATGGAAGGTGACTTCAGTAAAGCACTTTTACTCAAGAAAATCGATGGGACCGAGCTGGTCGCCAAGCTTCCCTTCAAAATCGCAGGGCCACCTCACTATGCTACTGCTTCCGAGGTCGCTGTCTTGCAGTACGGTAAGGCGGGCCCAAGCCTGGGCGTGGAGACAGATTGCTTACGCCCGCGTTGACAAGTTGGCCAGCATACCGAGGTGCCAGTACCATAGATCTTGGCCTGGGATTCTGATGCTTCCAACGTCGTTGGCTCCGAGTACATTATCATGGACAAAGCGCCTGGCGTGCAGCTGAACAAAGTTTGGGCCGACATGCCCGACTACGATCACTTTGTATTCATCAAGAATCTTTGCGCGCTCGAATCGCAACTTGCTGCGATTGAGTTTCCTGCAAACGGGTCTCTCTACCTGCGGAAGTCGATGAGGAGCAGCGACAGCTCAGTGCTCCTCAGGCCTTCCGCAGACCCGGATGGTCGTTTCTGCATAGGTCCTTCTTGCGATCGTGCATGGCATGAGGCAAAATGTCATGTAGGAGCGAAAGGTCCATGTGAGTCCTTTGCATGCAATCTTTGTCCGCTCCGACTAGCTTACATGGTTTTTAGGGTCTGACCTCACAGCTTTCGGATCCGCTCTCGTGCATCGTGAAGCGTCCCGTATCCGGTGTACATGCGCAACCCAGGAAACGGGAAAGCTTTCATCTGGCTCGCTTGCCTCGAACTCTGCCATCTTGAGACTCGCCGACCAAGTCATGGGACTGATCTCTCTGGACAGCCTCCCGGGACGATTCTCGACCCCGACATTGTGGCATAGCGATCTACATCTCGGCAACATCTTCGTCTCGGAAGAAGACCACACCAAAATTGTCTCCGTCATAGACTGGCAATCAGTGGTGGTATCAACTCTTCTGTGCCAAGTCCGCTTCCCGATATTCCTCGATGTTCCCGAAGACTATGAGATCGGAGGACCCGTACCGCAGCGGCCGAACAATCTCGATCAGATGGACGAAGACGACCGGATACTAGCCGAGCACGAGCACAAGCAGGCTTGCATGGCCAAAGCCTACGAAGCTGCCAGCGGCTTCAAAAACAAAGAGGTCTACAAAGCCCTCCAGCTGTCATCTCACTTCAAAGACCTGTTCGAACGCTGCGGAGAAGCGTCAGAAGAGGGCGTCATGCCACTGCGTGCCTGTCTCATTGAAATATCAAAAGTCTGGAACGAACTTGGTCTTGAAGGAGCGTGTCCTATTGACTTCACTGCAGAAGAGCTGGAAGGCCACGA
>JAASLG010000237.1:0-27775 GCA_013365235.1 Cercospora sesami | reverse complement strand
CTCTTCTTCTGCTTGACGCTTATGCCCCTTGGGCAGCGCGTCAAGGTCGCCTCTGAACTTGGCGATCAGCTGTTCCAAGTTCGAGATCTCAGCATCGTCGAATCGTCGCTTGTTGCCACCAGGTCCGTCACCACCGGTCATGTTGCCACCCTTGTGGATGACTGTGCCGTCCTGGGTGACAGCTTTGGCGTCCACGCCGCGCTTGTACACAAGTTCTTTGGCGATGGCAATGGTATCGGTCACGATTGCATTGCCGCATGCAAAGCTCAGTGCTCGCTCCAAATTTGTGTCAAAATCGATGGTGTCGATCGCCAACCTCATACCAGGATGCATGCCGCGCAGATTCGCATTGGCTTGTTTGTGAATGATGGTATCGAGTGGAATGAACGTCGCTTGCCCTCGATGCTGTTCTTTGAGATAGTTGATGCATTCACGTGCCGTCTTCTCGGAGTCGACAATGATTGCGTCGAAATGTCGACCTAGCACCGTGGATACTGCCGTCTCGTACTTCTTCTGCTTCGGCCGAACCAATTGACCAAGCTGTCCTTTGACTCCCGGGTAGATTCGTCGGATTTCCGCAACCATGGCTCGCTGATCGGCTTCTTTCCTGGTCTCGCGTTGATACCCCTGTGCTTCAGCATACCTGCTGAGCACTTGCTGCAGCTTCTCGTCCAGCTCTCGTCTCTTCTGCTCAGTTCGATCGCGGTCACTGATTAGCATATTGATAGCCTTTTTCTTCTCCGCAATCTCCTTGCTCGTGGACTTCATCTTTTGGTTCGTGTCGTTGCGGTGCTGTTGCAGCTCCGCAATGTTCTCTCGAAGATTCGCGATTAGTGCTGCAGTGCTGTCCACTTTGGACTTCAGCGAATTCGCAGTTTCTTCGTCAGTCTTCAGCTGGCGTATAATGTTCTCAATCTTGTTTTGAACACTGCCCGTCCGCTTGTAGACCTCTTTCTTGAGCCGCTCGAGTTCTTGTAAGTCTTGCGGACTGAGTGCACGCCCGGCTTTCTGCTGCTCAGCATGCCACTGGTCCTCCCATCGCTTCTGCGCTTTTTGTACCACGGCCAGCTCTTTTTGCATCTTCTCAGCAGACGACTGCTGCTGGTCTCGGTCCTGCGTGATCTCATCGATCCTCGTCTGGAACTTTTGAATGTTCCTGCTGTATATGGAGAGCTTTTCGTCCACTGGAACCAGCTTTTGCTCTTGCTCCTCGGCATCCTTCTGGCGGCGCTTGATGTCGCGCTCGCATTTACTGACTTCACGCCCAACCTTGGCCTGGTCTGCTCTTGCGGCCTCTAGCTTGCCCTCAAACTGCCTCACATTGCGGCGAAACTCCTTTAGCTCAGCTTGGTGCTTCTTGATCTCGGCAGTGCTGTGCTCGATAGCGCGCTGGAAGTGAAATAGCTTCCAGAGAGCATGTGTCACAACTGCCTGATCGCGCTCGTCTCTCGTCTGCTCATACTTGTCGAGCTCTGCCTTCTGTTTCTGGTACTCCTTGATCTCGCCATTGATCGTGCGACGCGATTCGTTCTTCAGCGCTAATTCCGCCTCGGCCGCGTCCTTCTCCTCCTTCAGTGCCTCATATGGAGCTTTGTACTCCAGTGATCCACTGATTTGCTCGATCAATCGTGTCAGGTCCTTCGGAGACTGCGATGCTATCGCTTCCACGTCACCTTGAAATACGAGAAAGTTGCGGGCTTTGATCAAGATGTTCTCGGCCTCGAGGGCTTCATTGTAAGATTTCGCGGTGACCGACTTGTCGTTGATGCGGTACTCAGACTGCCCGCCAGCAGTAATGCTGCGCTTCCATTTCTGAACCTCGCCCGCGTCATCCTCGTACACAGCCATTACCCACGCCGTCTGCGGATCGTTGCGCTGGCTTCGCGGCTGGTCGGCCTCGTCCTCTTCATCTGACGCGACGCCATTTGTGCCCTCCTCGGCCACGGTGCCATCTGCGTTGATCTTGGAGTTCTTCATCACACGACCGCGATACACCAGATCCTTCAGATGGGTGGAACGCAGATGAGTCGACTTGATGCCAAGAACGAAGGAGATGGCGTCCATGGAATTGGACTTGCCGGATCCATTGGGTCCAATGATGGAGGTGAAGTAGCTGTCGCCAAATTGCATGACATGGTGGCCGCGGTAGGACTTGAAGTTGTACAACTCCAAGGCGAGAAGCTTGCCCATGGCGAGTGTCGGATCGGGAGAATGCGCGAAGACAGCGAGATCGACTGCGCTTTCGTCGCGCGCGGTCACGTCCGGCGCACGCCCCGACGCGGTGGTGGTGACTGTATCGGCGGCGTGGTGGTGGTGTCGTGGGTTGTGTCGCGAGCACAGGGTCCGGCGG
The DNA here is from genome assembly GCA_013365235.1 of Cercospora sesami. NCBI lineage: Eukaryota > Fungi > Ascomycota > Dothideomycetes > Mycosphaerellales > Mycosphaerellaceae > Cercospora > Cercospora sesami. Next base: position 25,425 of record JAASLG010000237.1, on the reverse strand, counting down.
GCAAACACGAGACGCGCTCTCTTCACGCGTAGCCTTGGCGCTGCCAGGGTGCGATAGCTTTCTCCAGACGGTGACGTACAGGCGTTCGAGGTCGACACGGGCACCAAACACGCCCGCCCATTTGCTCCTCTGCCGACTCGCCTGGTGCGCGACACGGTCAGCCTGCGACTGCGCGTGCTTGCGTGCTCGCTCGCAGTGTACTCCGCCCGACTACCCGCCTCGTCTCGTGAGCGATTGTCGCTGTGCTGACCGACACCTGGGAAGAATATTGCCTAAGGGCAGCCTGTTGCTGGGGCGGTGTCGTTGGGGGCATGCCCATTACCTACCACTCTGAGTTGCGCAGGCCTTACTACGCAGGACATCGCAGCAGCTACCTCGACATCATCCCCGAGGACGAACTGGAGGCCTACGATCGGCTGGACGATATCACGACTCCGAAACGGACGACGCACCGAGCTGCCGCGTTCGACATGACGCAGGAAACAGATGAAATGGCGGCCGCAAAGATGGCGGACCTCAAACCTCCCACCGAAGATGCTGCAGGGCGGTCAAGCAGCGACTCACTTCGTCCCCAAGCCGAAGACTATCTGACTGCTGGAGGCGGCTCGCCAAGTGGAGCCAGTACGCCTGGCACGCCGGGGCTGTCGCGAACGAGCAGTTCAGAGGCTGATTATGGTGGCTTCGACTTCGATCCCGAATATCCCAGCGTGGATCGCCTGAGCATGTTCGACATTCTGGAAAACTTGGCGCTACCGCAACGCCTCGAGCGCATGCAGAACGTCATCCACGACAACGCTGAGAAGTTGCGTAGACAGAGGCAGAAGCTGACCCGCCGCGCCCTATCCAGCAAGAATGTCGTCGTGGACGAATGGCGCAAGAGGGTGCCTGTTCCGGAGGAACAATTGGACAAATATCGGAGACGTATGAAAGCGTCGGTTGAACGTCTCAACAAACGATGGCACGACAACAAGACGGTGTCCCTGCTAGAGAAGATATCCTTCGTCACTGCCGTGCTGAATATCTTCATCTCGGGCTACCTCATAGGTGCTTTACCCGAGTACTTCCACTACTGGTACACTGCCCAGTTGGTGTAAGCTGCAACCCTCCCTGCTGTCACCGCCGTGCATCGAACTGACGCTGCGCAGCTACTTCATGCCTATACGATGGTACAAGTACCACAAGATTGGCTTCCACTACTTCCTTGCCGATCTTTGCTACTTTGTCAACATGCTCTTGATCCTGTCCATCTGGTTCTTCCCGCAATCCAAGCGCCTTCTCATCAGCACTTTTTGTCTGGCATTTGGCAATAACGCCGTTGCGATCGCCATGTGGAGGAATAGTCTGGTCTTTCACAGCCTGGACAAAGTAACCTCGTAAGTTCTGCACAAGGAAACCACGTACTAACCGCCGCCTAGACGACGACGTATGCACAATTCTACTTCCCTCCACCACTCACTCCGCCTTTCTCTCCCCCTTCTCCCTCTGTAATGAGCTAATCAATATTCTCTAGGTTGTTCATCCACATCATGCCTTGTGCAACGCTTCACGTTCTTGTCCACTGCATACCTCAAGAACTGCAGCTGCAGAGATTCCCGGCCATTCACACAATCAAGTATTCGACTTCAGATGCACCGGAACACTACACCCTCAAGGATATGATTATTTGGGCGACTCTGCCTTACGCGATCTGGCAATTGTCCTACCATTTTCTCATCACCGTGCGAAAACGAGCAAAGATCGCAGCAGGTCGTCCTACATCGTTCACTTGGCTCCGCAAATCGTACAGAGGCAACTTTCTCGGGAAATTCGTCCTTTCTTTCCCCGAGTCCCTTCAGGAGACGGTCTTCATGTTCATACAGTATAGCTATGCACTTCTGACTATGCTGCCATGTCCCTTTTGGTTCTGGTATCGCTGGGCAAGCGCTAGCTTCATGATGCTGGTCTTCAGCTGGGCAAGCTGGAACGGAGCTAATTTCTACATTGAGGTCTTTGGAAAGAGAATGGAGAAGGAACTGGATCAGCTGAGGAAAGAAGTCGCGCGGATGTCCAAATCTCCCGATATCACGGGACAGGATGGGCTTGCCTTCAGCCCAATGGCTAGCCCTGCTGGCCCTACGGGCAGCAATCAGATGGGTGGAGGAGCGGGCTCATCGAGCGCGCTCGACCTAGGTCCACCGGCGGATGCACAAGGGTACAACAGTCCGGGCACAGAAATTGATGATGGACTTCATCAGAGGAACAAGAGCATCGACGCGACACCACTGCTCGATGATAACAAGAGCGCAGATGGACAAACTGGCAAGAAGGACAATTAAAGATCTGGAGTGGAGAATATAGGCTGTTGTTGGCGTTGCGGCGATCCTGCGATATACCCCCAGACTTTAGAGCGTACATGGAAGTTCGGCAGTATAGGCGATATCGATTACCAGTATTACCTCGCTGAACCACGGAAGGATCGTAGTCCGCCCCACATGCCCACTTCTTCTGATGCAAGGTCGGAAGTAAGGCACTTGTAGGTTATCAGGTACTCAGCCTCACGTGCGCTTCGCCACACTCGAATCTCATACAAGTTCTACCTCTGTCCCCGCCTCGCTATATTCCCTCCATACTACGCTAACTTCTTTATCTGACCGCTCGCTCAGATCTACACTCAGCAACCTCTCGACATAAAACCTCCAAGATGTTTCAGTCTTCCGGTTCGACCATGTACGAGAAGCCCAGAGATAGCGAGCAGACACTGCCGCGTTACTCTGTCGACGGGCTTGAATCCGGAGCAGCGCCTCTGATATCTGGACAAGAAGAAACACAGCGGCCGCAGCTCACCCTGCCAGAGGAAAACGACACTTCCGACGCAGTCCGAGCCTTCCTTCGCGACGTTCTGACTACATGCAACTACGCCGACGACAAAGAAGCTGAGCAAATTGCCGCAAAATGGAAAATGGGCAAGGGCAAGGAGCTTCGCGCCGAATCGCCTCATCTTTTCCGCTCGATCCTTGGCGATGAGGCCGGGTGGATTTTATACAAGGAAGTCCAAGTTCAGAAGCATTTCGAGAAGGAGGCGAAGAAGCAGAGCATGGCGCAGAGCACCAAAGGTCAGTACTTATCAACTGATTCGCACTTCTGGGGCAGTTCCAAAAGGTTGATATTGAAGAGCAAACTGACTGTGCATTAACAAGTTACGATTGCCGCACTCGTTGATATCGCCATTTTCCTCGCCCTACTCTATGCGACATTCACTTTCAGCCCAGCGCTCGTGGGCCTACTTTTCGTGCTGTGGTTCTTCGGCATCATAATCATGCTGGTTCCAATTGCCATAGTCGCTGGCACCAAGTCAGATGTCAAGACTGCTGAGAAAGATGCCGAAAGCGCTCTTAGGACGTCGTATCGTTCATACTGCACAGGTCACTAATTGATAGCGCTGGAAGCTCCACGATCAGTATTATTGGACATATACATTAAAATGCTAGAGTATCTGCTCGCGAGAATATTGAAGCCGAATCTTCCGCCGTAGACAATATGGCTTCCAGATCATCATCGATAGTAGTCAAACTGCAAGCGTCATCTGTCTCCGGATATATAGTGGCTCGATTGCAGTACCAAGTCTGAGACCGAGTGAGGCCAGAATTCATTTCCCATCGTAACGTTATTTGCCCGGGGCGATGCGCTTCGCTGCTAGCCCATGCACGAAAGTGCCTGCCTAATCTGACTTCTTCCAACCGGCGCAATTTTTCAAAGATGGTCGCAAGCGCGCTCACTTGCGCAGCAGAATCCTCTAGGTGGACGAAGGAACATTCTCCGATGTTCAGCCCTGCTAGCATGCTAGCCTCTGGTAGTGCTAGAGATCTGAGATGTCGGAACTTTCTCAGAACAGTAATCATTTCTTGCAGCGGTGGACTTATTCGACCACGTATACCCAGACTTCGCAATTGAGGCATGCTCTGGTACATTAGTTGCACCGATTCGATATCCCAGAGTGCGTTGCATGAGAACTCCCGTAATTCAGTCGCTTGACCGGCAGCTTGCAGGAAGCCCGGCAGCGGATTGTGGCCAGATAATGATTCTATCAACCAGTCATCCGAAAAGATTCCCTCTACGGTCGGGCAGTGGCGGATTAGCCAGCCCGAGTGGGCACCAACGACGAGTTCTTTGAGCTGCGGGTAGGAGGTGCCAGCTTGTTCGAAGGTCTCTCGCAGCGATTCACTGCAGGATGGAGTTGTTGATAGCGAAATTTTCGTGAGCCTGTTCATCGCAGCCATGCATTCTATTAGGATCAGTCCGAGCTCATCAAGCACTTCCGATGGCACTGTGCGCTCCGGTTCAGGCCACAGGTCTATGTGCAGCTCCCGTGCCGCCTTTAAGGCATCTTCTGATTGTCGAAGCGCTTTCAAGGACTCGATCATATGTTCTGGACCCCAGCTTCGGCCGAGTCGGATCTTCTCGAATAACAGAGGTGATGCCAGAGTACGCATGCGCCTGTTGCACATTGCAAGACTGATAAGATCTAGGGAGCTTGCGGCATCTGTAGCGCTTGGGAGGCCGTCATCCAGTCCTGTGCTTTCCTCCACATAGCCGAGAACCAGCAACAGGATATCGTCAGGCAGACACATCAACGACGGCGCGCCATGCCTAGCGACCTGGTAGTTGTGTCGAGAGATCTGGATGCTCCGAAGTAAGTGCGTTAGGTAAGTAATCGCATGACCCGAACAGTCCGAGATGTACTGGAGCGACATTGGCCTGCGCCGATTCGCGCTTTCTGTGTGATTGAACGCTTAAGTTAGAGCAAGGATGAGTTCAGTGTCCGCGTGTTACACGATGTGCCAGCGCCAGCTGATGGATGCGGGACGTCGTGTTAAACTGGTGCCTGGCATGTCTTCTTGCAGGTTTGCGCATCGTGGCTATGCCAGCTGTGTACCGTGCACACAACACACCCACCTAAAGGCTTCGAGACCTCGCGATGCAGGGATAATCAGTCTGGGCTATGGGCACAGACATACATGCACGCAGTCTGTGATTGATGTGATGCTGAAGCAGGAGATGAGGGATTTGCGAAGGTGGGCAACGACATGATGTGTGCCTGAGGCACAAAATTCTCCGAACGCTCAATGGGTATAATTTCTGCTATAAGCACGTAAACTTGCGCAGCCGCTCGTGCGAGACTTTGTCATCAAGTCACTAATGCACTTGATTGTGGCGATAGCTGCTGACCTTCCCACAATCTTCTGGATTGATACGCTTCGAGGACATTCCTCGAATCTGGCCCCTCTATCACGAAGCTTCTATCAAGGCCTTAATCAACTTCGTCAGTCCAGTCGTCACCCGATGCCTCATCGTCTCCGTCGTCGAATGCGGCAAGTCCAGAGTCTTGCTCTGATGTTGTAGCGGCCATGGATGTTGACGGTACCACCGGCGTTGGTGTTGTATTAGTGGCCCCAGCTTGTGCGTTCACCCCAGGTTGGCCAGGAGTTGTATTCGTGTTTGGCGCAGGAGGGCCGAATACAGGCACGGGGAACGTGAAGGTGTGGTGGTGATGACCAGGTGGCAGCGGTCCTTCGGCAAGTATCTGGTTCAGCGTTGCTGTCAGTGGATTTAAACCATGCTGCTGTTGCCCAGCTTGTCCGGGTTGTCCAGCCTGTCCCGCCTGCGGGGCATTACCAGTAGTTGGAGGCGGTCCTGCGGGAGGTGGTGGCCCACCAGGCGGCGGCGGTCCCATTGGTACTGGCAACACGATTCCGCCATGCGCACCTCCGACCGGCCCACCACCAAGCGCGGCAAAAAGACCATTGAGGCCGTTCAAACCACCTATGTCGTCGTGAATGTCTTGACCTAGATTGAACTCCTCGATGAAACGTGGCAGCTGCTCATTGATATCTTCAAGAGATGGGAGGCAGATGAAATACCCCCTCTCTGGCATTCGCTCTTGCCCTGGTCCCTTGTGGTCTTTGTCTTCGTACATGCTGCATTTCTTCGCAGGTGCCGTCTGTGTGGTACTTGCAGGCTGGAGCGCGTCCGCAGTGGCAGGGCTGACCTCGTATGACTGCGGCAAATCAACCTCATTTTCGGGGATGAGTTCGGGAAGTTCATCGTCGCTATCTTCTTCTTCAGTCCACTCGTCCTCTGGATCGGCATGCATTTCCGGCATAGGTCCCCAAGCTGCTTCGTCTGCAAGCATGTCTTCGTCCAATTGTTTCAAGAAGTAAACCTTTCGCGCAGTCTGTTGTAGGTATTCTAGGTGCAGGTGCTGCAGCTTTGGCAGCTGCTTGATGACCTTGAGGATTGTGACCCAGTTGCCTGAGCTGAGATCGATCGCGTGAAGCATGAGCTTCTCAACGTTGCACAATCCTGCAATGATGGTGCCCATAGTCCTGCCATCGATCACAATACTGTCGAGCTTGATCTTCTTGATTTTGGTAAGATCCAATGCACTAGCCAGTGACTTGCACATGAGGCCAGTCGGATCAGCGAGATCAAAACTCCATCTGTAGTTGACAACACTCGAAAGCAAAGGTGTGAAATCGACAAGGGCCTTGCTTGCGCGATGGATATGGTCGTCGTGTCCTTTGCGGAGGTCGTAGCTGCGGAATTGAACTCTGAAATCTTCAAGCTCCGCGAATGCGGTTCTGAGCTTCTCGAGTGTGTTCGGCTTGAAATTTAGATCCTCGGTCGGCGAGAGTCCGTGGAGGTGGCTGCGTGTTCTAGTCTCCACCACCTTCAGCGATCGAATTCCGCTATCGGCGACAGCCATGAGCAGACCTTTCCAACACAGGGATAGCCACTCGAAATGCTCAGTCAGCGCCTGTTGCGTGGCTGCGTCTGAAGGCCCGTAATGAGGCGTCGTGCCGGTCGTCCGATGGAATTTGCTCAGCCCTCGTATTTCGGCAGTCAGTGGCACGTCTGAGGTGTTGTCGACCAAGGCGAGGTGCTTCATTCGCGGCAGTTTGCTGAATGCCTCAACCAAGGACGCTTTGAAGCCTTTAGTCCGTCTAAGCATCTGCTGGTCGCGCAAGTAAAGGATGAAGGCCTCGCGCTGCCTCACGTTTGGATGCCAGCAATGACCCAGGCAAGAATGTGGACAGTGTTTTGGTCGTTCTTTGACGAGCGCCGTAATGAAGTAGACATCGTGCAGATAGCCGCGGAGCTTGATGCTGTTGGCGATGTTGACGAGAACTTTCAGTGACTCGGTCGTGAACATAAAGCACTACAGATGCTGGTCAGCTCGTGTCCATTCAGCCATTTGCGAACGTGATACTTTTTGGGCGAAATATTCCTTGGCCCACTCGTGAAGGGTTTTACGTTCGATATCAACGCAGGTCTGTCGCAGCGCGAACACGTCGTCAGACTGCAAACGAAGCGAAATATTGGAAATCAGTTCTTCTGGGAGTCGAGCGAGCTGACAATCGGCGTTTGGGCCTGCGTTGCCTGTTGCCGCAGTGGAAGGCGGCAGCGAAGGGTCGGCCATGGCAGTGATCAATTGATTTTGCCGGTGCGTACGCGTCGACGGCGACAGCGCGAATGTGTCGATATGTCCTTGCCGCCTGTTTTATTTGTCGAGAAAGTTGAGGTTCGGGTTGAAGTTCAAAGTTGCAGTGTCGCGACTGATGAGCTGTCGCTCGCTTGTGCAGCAGGGATCTCGCGTTCAGCAGGGCCCCTCATTCACTGAGTGCAACAACTCGGGCAATCGAGGAGCAAACGAAAGTCATCGAAACTGACGGAAGCCGGTGGGCGTTTGTGAATGAAAATGTTGTTGATGTTAGGTCAAGTGTGTCCATCAATAGGTGAAGTGCGCTAGTTTCACTGGCTCTTGCCTGAGCTAGAAAGCCACGTCGTGTCACTCTTGCCGTTTCGAGTAGAATGGTTTACTGCCTAGACACACCAATCAAACATCCTTGTTCGTAGTCAGAATTACTGAAGGAAAGGAAAGTGATATGTGACGAGTTGCAAAGCTTGCAATGAGGACACTAAACACGACCACATTTCGAGTTACAACGAAGTGACGCAGTATAATTACCTTGCAGAACTATTTGCCTACGTGACGAAGCAGCTGCAGCCTCAACTTCGCAACTAGTACATGTGCCATTCGATCGTGCTGCGCGCCACAGAAGGCTGAACCTATTGCACGCCGTGCCCTACACCCCACCAATAAATGCCGTGACCGTGCAGAAGGCGATACTGTTTGCGGTGCTTGACTAGATCTATCATCGATCGTTCTGCATCACTCGCATTCTTGGAGGTCCACTACTCATAGCTTGCGGGCAGTAGTGGTGCTTCACCAGGAATGATGGTTCCGTTCTGGATGGCACCTCCGTGAGACTGGGCCAAAGTGCCATAGACGGGATAATACTTCTGCAACCAAGGAATGATTGTCTCGGCTCCTGGAGTGTTGCGCCAATCTCGCATGAGATCACACCTACAGAGGTCAGCGGAGGAGAACTCGATGGTCATGGGATTCACTTACACAATGCTGAACAGGCTGACGATCTGAACACCGGCTTGGGCCATCCGGTCGTTCGAGACGTCTCTGATGAGAGGAGTAGTGGTTCCAGAGGCTTCAACGTTCGCCCTTTTCGAGAGTCAGTGTATGCCTAAGAGCGAATGAGTCACACTGTGAATGAAAAGATCGCCTACCAGACGGAGTATCCTTCTTCACGCAGCGAGAGCGCCAGGAAGGTAGTGCAAACGTCAGTGACGATTCCGCCGACGATGATTTGGCTCTTGTTCGCAGCCTACAGCGATACGAGATTAGTTCAACGATGGCTGCGGTGGACTGCAGTCGCTAGAGATGATACCCTGATTGCCTCTCTGAATTCTTCGTTGTCCCACGCATTGACCTCGCCTTGTCTCTGCACAAGTGGCACAAGAGTTCGATTGGGATACATGTCCAGAATGGCCTGACAAAGCACAGTCAGAACGAGCCAGATAGGTTACCACTGTGGAGACAATGCAATACCTTTGGGAGAGGGCCGTTTGGGCCAGTCTGAGCAGAAGTCGTCATAATGACAGGCAACTCTGAGAGAGTATCAGAGTCTGACACGACACGAGGCATTTGTCGAAGTGCTTACCGGGAAAGATCTCGCCGATAGCAGCGTGTGCAATCATGGAGTTGTCTACCGAGATCAGTTAGTGGAGGGTTCAAGGATATCGGAGACAAATCTGCCGCGGCATGAAAATGCCTTCCGGCGATTATACGCACAATAGAGCGTGGGATCGAAATCTCTTGCTAGACCATACAGTCCAACTTGCAAGTCGAGAATCAAGAGCAGCGCATCGGACTTGTTGAGACGTTCGAAGGGAACCGCTATTCTCTGTTAGCTGTGCTTTCGATGACAGCCAATTGACTCACAATCTGCAAGCGTGTGTGCTGCAAGGCTGGCAAGAGCCATGAAAGAGGAGAAAGCGAATTTCATGTCGGCGATTGCGGGCTTGGTGGACTAGGTGCTGGATGGATCATATTGCTGGGAATCGATACATGTTATATACGCGTCTCTTTCCTCTGTGCGTCCATGCGGCTCTCCATCTTGAGTGCGGCTATCCATCTCGGCCATTCGATTGTGGATCGCATTGCCGTGCTGAACATCCGCCAGTGGCGGAATGAAGCTCCCGCAAGAACCGAGCAGAAGGTGGCGGACGCCAGTGTTGTCGAACTCGCCTCAAGCGCATTACATAGCATTGCATACGAGCTTGGAAATTCGTTCGACAGCCTGTCGCGTAGCACAACAGTGCTCAGCTATTGGAAAATTGTGCTGGCCGAAGTCCACCCTGGGCACCTGGGCCGATGTGCCTGTGGGTATCGTACATTTCCGCTCTGTTAGTTGATGTGTAGTAATGCGTTGTAGTCCGGACTCTGAGCCCTGTTCGGAACGCCACGTGCAGCGACGGGTATTACAGTCGACCTTTAGTGGCTGCTGCATCAGCATTCAGTAAGCATACAGCTTTGCCAAGACATATGGCCAGGGTAGCTGCATGAAATACGAGACAATGGACATGCATGTCTCCACCAAGAGTTGCAATGCGATATCGGTCCATGGCTGCGACTCCATTGCACGATCCTGCAGTCCAGCAGTGGGTAACGCTGCAATCCAGAAGGATTCAACACTGTGGAGATGTCATCCTTCGTGCTCCTCGCTGTCTTCATCATTCTCTTCAGACTCGTCCTCGTCCTGCGGGGCAGTATTTTTCCGCTGCCGGGGCTTTTTCGGAGCCGGTTCACCTTGTTGCGTCTGGCCTGCTGGCTTATCAGAGATTCCCAAACTGCGCATAATCTTCTTGTCCAGCTCTTCTTCTTCTTCGTCGGTTTGTGGTGGCATGACCATTCGTGCTACTCCACGCACACCACTGAAAGCACGCGCGAACGATTAGCTTCCTTTCCCAAAATATTGACGCGATACATTGAGACAAGACTTACTCTTCACCAACCTCTAGCCTCCCTCTTGGTCCAACCACGAAGAAAGTGTCGTCCTCGCCAGTTCCTGAGCTCTCTTTCAGCTTGTACAAGTATCCGTCCTTTTCAAGTCTCTTCATCAATTGCTCGTTCTTCTCATATCCTGCCAGCGTCGTCCGATCGTCAATGCACAGCTTGCGAAGGAAACGCTCCATCTTGGTGTCTGGTAGAGTGCCACCCGAGAGCAGGATCAAAGATACTAGCATTGTGTAGATACCGATGTACTGCGCTTCGGCATCACTAGTGGGCGCAGCGGCAGGCGCAAGGATTGCTGGATCTCGCAGCTCAGGAGGCAACACGCTCGCCAAGCTCCATGCTGACGTTGTCTTCGTCTGGGTCTGCGTTTCCTTCTTCTGAGCAGCTCTCCTCTGCTGCAATGTAACTTTCTCCCGGTTGGGCAGTTCTACCATCTCCATGCCAAAAACGGACCTCAGTTGGTATTGTGCTTGATCCCAGACAGCAGTAAAAAGCTTTCCTCGGCCACTTGCCGATCCAAGGACCTTCTCGTTGATGTCTTGTCGTCGTATCGGTCTTCGGCCATATTCACATGCTAGGGCTAGGCGAACGAGCTTCTTGGCCAGTTCATCGTTGTTGCCATTTTGTGTATGTCCATGATCCCCAGCAAAGGCACCATCTTCATCGTCATGGCCTTGCGTCTTGCGTCGCTGTGTTGCAGGTTCTGGTGAGCGTTCCGGCGATGGCGAGGCCGACTCTTCCGCTTGCTCGGGCTGCTGCAATACATCAGCATCAAAGCCGGATCACGCGTCGCGTATTCCTACCGCACGTCTTTTCCTGCCGTTCACGAGCGGCATTGTATCAAACTTGTCTGGAGGCAAGCCTCTGAGATTTTGTGAGCGCGTGCGGTGCTTGGATCTCGTGCGACGGCGTGAGAATATTCATCTTGTCGGCAAGAGTGTTCACAAGGTCTCCGCGAGAAGACGCGCCGGCACACCCCTCACACGCGTTCCCGCTATCACGCCAAGACATTAGTTCACTTCTTCTTCGCAACCTCGCTGCGCACGAAGCATCATCACCACATAGCACGATCCCACACAAGCCCATCATGGCCGACAAACTGCGCACCCAGCAGCAGCTCGAATCGCTGCAGAACAAGTACATCGGAACCGGACACGCGGATACAACAAAACACGAGTGGACATCCAACATCGCGCGGGACAGCTACGCTTCCTATCAAGGACATCCTCCACTCTTGCACTACATGGCGATAGGAATGGGCATGCCGATGGAGAAGGTCCGGATGCAGTGTATGGAGAAGATGGTATTACCCGTTGGGCCAGCGCCGGAGAGAGACGGTGGCAGTTGAGGAAGCGGCACAAAAGACAACAATCAGAAGATTGCGACGAGCAAAGAAAGCTGTCCCACAATGCGTCCGAAAGCCATACGGCGCGAATTTGCGCGGCGACGCACTGCCAGCGGCAATCGACAAGCAATTGCAAAAGAGACAGACTGCGCAAGCGTTTCCCTTCGACCGTCCACCACTCGAGCAAACCGCCGCTAATTCACCAGCTTCAATAGTCCACACGTGCATACTATTGAATCAGATCACAGCTGGATACAGTCTCTGTGGCCTGCGGCACATAATGCTTGCGGATTGCACGACTATTGTGCAGTTCTCAAACAAAACACGAGGATCGCTGCCGCTGAAGGCTGAAGAGCGAGATTACGGGCCAGCAAGTACCAACCGGAACAGTCGTGCACGCAATTGAAAATTGTTTCAGTTCTCAACTCGAAGTAGCCGGTGCAGCAAGTAGCTCTAACACAATCAACGTCATGACGTCGCACTCAGCGAACTTGAGGTCAAAGATGTACACAGCGTCAAATTTGTTTGGTTTCAGTATTGGTTATCTGGGTTGAGTAGGTTCCTGAAACATCCAATGTATTTTGCAGATTCCGCAATCACTCGACGACTCCACTCGTGCTCTGTGTAGCTCTGAGGCGCGACTGCGCCATGCTCTCCTGACTCTGACAGCTGCAACCTATCCGTGCTGACAGTAACTGTCGAACTCAAGTGTACACCCTTGAAGCATAAACGTCGTTACTCGTCATTGAGCGATCGGCGGACAACCACAGTGATCGCTCCGAGGGATGTCTCGATATCCTGGCGAACTTTCCGATTTCCTGGTACAGGTCCTTTCGGAACGTTGAAAGGCCGGCATCGCCTTGACGCTACGCGTTCGTTCTTCAACCTTGGACGAGTCATGTGCCGAGCGGCTTGGCAGCACCTAAGCAGTGCCATCCAAGCAGGGCCGCGCAATCAATGTTTGTAGCCATTACAGAGAAACATAGCCTTCGTGAGAAGGGCTGCGAGACAAGATAACAGGATCGTCATCATGTAGAAGTGCTCGCTTCCATGCCCTCGTGGAAGAGCCGTCCCGCAACTTCTGGGCTGAGAATGTCTTTGCGGAACCGCTCTTCCTGCAACAACTCCAGGGCTCGCAAGGTAGGGCCAGGATACCTCGACCAAAATTAGCAGTAGTTTCGATTGCACAGATCGATTCGAGACTCACTGCAGGTAGCGAAGGTAAGTCGGATCGCGGAAGTACTGCAAATAATCTAGATATGCCACGAATTCTTCATTCTCCAGCAATTTCTTGTCCGCGAGATACGACAGATATTGTGGGTTCGCAAGCATCTGCACAAACTGTGCTTAACGATTAGCTGGACTGTGCGAGATAGCGACGGAGATGATGGCGGTCGCGTGCAAGCCATGTGATCAGGCAGAATGCGCGGTCTGGGCGTCGAGGCTCGCTGGTGTGATTGGGATCACCCATGGTACAACTCACCTCGAGCTCCAATGTGAATCTGTCGTGGCCGCCATGATGGATCCTGTGTTCTGGCATGGCCGCCGCGCCACTGCTACTAACCGGCGCAGACATGACTGGCGTCTGCTGGATCGATGAGGATGTCTAGTCTGGACCAGCGCGTCGACACGCGGTGCAGACTGAGGTTATGGTCTCGGCTCGAGAAGTGGGAGATCCACAGTGCGATTGGACGCTAGCGGGCGAGCGGGCGTGAGCTAAAGCAGACCCTGAGATGAGCTTGTCCGTTCAGAGAATGTGCAAAGCCAGAAGCGCACGTAATAACGGCAGGAATGCAGCGCGGCGCGGAGGAGAAGGGAGTCGGCGGAGCGGGGAGCAGCAGACGCAGTGGACGGGGGTGGGACACGCAATGTCAGCACTGCAATGGGCGCGGAGGCAGCGGTGTGCGCAGTGCAGCACACTGGGCGCGCGCGGTAGTCGGAGGCCGAGGCTGGACTTGCTTCTTCGATTCACGCACTGCTGGTGGTCAGTGTTGACGCACGCAGGGGTCGCGAAGGTTGATGTTCTATGCTTGGCGTCGATGAGCGGGCGGCGCCCTGCAACGGAAGGCGAGAGTTTAAGGACACGGCGCTCCTCGCTGCAGACCAGACCTCCCTCCCTCGCACCAGCGTCCCTATGCTGCAGCGCGCGCCCGCCGACGAGACCGACATACATACATCTAGCACCGGCATCCACCAGCCGAGCAGAACTACCTGACGACTAGCAACCGGAGCCGTTAGTGCGCCAATCGACTGCGCGCATTCCACCGGCGTGAGAGGAGAAGCAAAGCAAAGCCAGCCCAGCACGCGGTCACGCTGCACGCCACCGTCGTCCATATATTCACCCACGCGCCGCCCAACCTCGTGCACCGCCGCCCTGTCGCTCCTCAAGCAGACGTGCAAAGGACGCGAGCCGGCAGCATGGCATTCTTCGCCGAACCCGCCGCGGCTTCAGGTATGACGACTCCTGTTTCACGTTGCTGCACCCACACGCTCGCTTGCTCCCCATGCTTGCAAACGCCCACCGCTGCCCTACTGACGCCCGTTCAGACCGCCAGCGCGCCCCCGTTGGCCTGTCATTAGACCTCCCTCCCACCAATCTGCCGTCACCGTCCTTTTCGAGCAACAACCCCTTCAGAAGGGCCGCCTCGCCGTCACCCCGACACCCGAGTTTCAATAGCAACACGCTGCCCGTCGTGCAGCGACCCGAACGTCCAATGTCGACCAATCCGTTTCTCGACGACGACGAGGTCGCCCGCCTGCGACAACAACAAGCCCGCCCCGTGCAGGTGCCCGAGGACATCTTCGTGAGTGCTCCCGCGTTTGCTGTCGCGCGCGCCAATGCCCTGCAGCTTCCCTGTCCTTCTGCGAGCTTGTGTCATTTGTCCTGGCAGAATTGGCGTTTTTCAAACCACTACGCCTGCTGTTCTGCGACACAAGCTCCCCCTGATCAGCACCCTTCAATGAGATGGAGCGCTTCCACAACTTCACCCACATGTTTGCTGACTTCCGCTCGCGGCAGAACGACCTCTCTCTCCTGGACAAACCACTATCAAATGGACAGAGTGGAGCAGGCGCATGTACGTGCCGACCATTAACAATTTGATTTGAAACTTGCTCACCAGTGGACCAGACATCGTGAAGCGACCGCAAGATCGAGCTCCCCCTCGTCCCATTGGGCCACCTCCCACATACCGACCATCTGGCGAGCGCGATCGACCACCCCGGCCAGTCCGCAGCCCCGACAAAAGCGCCTTTCCGCGCTCCCGACCACGACGAGCGTCGGAATCCTCAGTCATGGAAAAGGAACGCCGTCCACGCGTAGAGCGCGAAGAATTCCGTGAACGTACAGAATCCTCCGAACGTCGACGTGCTGAGAGGCGAAAGGAGCGGGAAGAACGCCACAAGCGAGAGAAAGAGAGGGTTCGCAATGGCGAGAAGCCACGACGCAAGCCTCAAGGATTGGACATTATTGACAAATTGGACGTGACTGGCATCTACGGCCAAGGCTGTAAGTCGAAACTCTGTGAACAGAGGATAGGTGAAGCTGACAGTTCACAGTGTTCCACCACGATGGCCCCTTTGACGCGTGTAACCCTCATCGAAACTCCAAGAAGGACCGCCGTGCACCAATGCAGGCCTTCCCAGCCGATTCTGCGAACATGCAGCTCGGAGGCGCTGGACCGCTTCGATCTCAGCTTGATTTGGACAAATTCCACGGTCGAGGAGAAGAAGGGTTCTCAGAGTACGCCGCGACACGAAAGAAGACCGAGACGAACCAGTGGAAGACGGAGCCCGTTACCATCGATCCTCTTCAGCGTGGTGAGCTAGTACACGGTCAGGAGACGAATGGTTTGGGAACTTCAACATTCCTGGAAGGTGCACCTGCCAGTAGGAAAGACATGCAGCGCCGGGACTCAGAAGATCCAGAGCTTAACGGGGGTGGTCTGTCCCGAAAGAAGTCCATTGCGCAACGCTTCCGCGGCATGTCCGCTTCTCGACGTGATCGACCTGCTGATCTCCGGAGCCCAGAGGCTCGATATCAGTATGGTGGACCAACAAGCCCACCCATTCCACAGACGAAGGCCATCAGCGCTGGAGGACCTGTGAAGGCCAAGTACAGCAAAGACAATGAGATCAATCCATTCGATAGCGACTACGAGGCGGCCTTCGACAAGAAAGGCACACAGATCCGAATTGCTGAGCAGGAGAGACCACGGAACCGTTCACGATCTGGAAGCAGCCCCAAGGCCCCGCCTCTCACTAGAACTCAGACGAGCGATGCCCGTCTGCCCAGCAGAAATGGCAGAGTCAGCAGCGGTGACGAGGAACGACCAAGTGGTGTCAGCGGCTTCTTGAACAGAATGCGATCGGTCAAAGGAGGACCGCGAAGGCCACGCGCGGCTGAGTAGTAAAGAGGACAATCGCCATGTGTCTCCTTTTTAGCTGTTGTTTTTAGGATATGGACCGGGGAGGGCGGTACCCCTCGGTCCTCGTTGAGCGTGGGAATGATAAGTTGGACACCGGGTCCGGGTCTCATTTGGTCGCCGGGAGGACGCGACTACCCTCAACTTGGGCGTAATAAATGGGTGTGTGATCGGGCCATCGCGCAAATCTGATCGTGCTGGCATCTGGCCCAACAGCACACTGCGAAACTGCAGTCAATCAATAGAGACAGTTCTTCACAAGCTCCATAGAAATTGATGAATGCACTGAAGCCAACTTAATGCGAATCCTGTGAGATTCTCATTCGGCGCCATCGATGCCGTGGGTATCTCGAAATGCGCATGTCCTGATGATGCACCACCTACGCCCTTCTCCCGAAAAAATTCGTGCTCAACGCCAAAAGAAGCAATCCAACAGGTAAAATTCAGTTCTCTCGCCACTCCTTCGTACACTCTACACATCTGTAGAACCTCGTCATAGGCTCATCCGCACTTCGAATCTGCACCTGTCTGAAATACGCATTACGGCTCTCGCAGCCTTCTGCAGGACATTTCGCTATGCGCGATTAGCATATCATTCCGCCAAAAATATGGAAGGGAAGTATGATCTTACCTTCTGTCTGATCGACATTCTTCCAGCTATCCGCGCCACCCAATATATCGCCTACGTCCTTGAGTCTCATGGTTTTCCGCTCAAAATAGCGACGATCGAGGACCATTTGGTAGGGGCAGGTGCGGCATTCGAAGCGGTTCTTGCCGATGTTCATGCTGTCTTCGGGTGCGGTGTGGGAGGAGGGGATTTGGGAGATTACGAGCATGTTGCTGCAGGAGGGGCAGAAGAGGAGCATGTTGAGTGGTGCGTAAGAGTGTTGCTCTAAGTTCTGGTTTGTTCTTGCGATTTGAAGTCTGGCGTCGTTCTTGTAGTAACGACAGCCGGAAAGGTGAATTTTGCGGGATCCTGTTGTGCTTGTTTTGACTGCTCGACTTGGAGTGTCCTTGCTCTCTTTATTGTGATGTAACGAGCGACTGGCCTGCGAGTAGTTGCGAGTGCGCTCTCGTTCACATGAAAGCGCGTGGGTGACACGTGAATAGAAAAGCTTGTGGCGCATCGGAGAGCGGATGTTGGCTGGTGGGCTGCCTTGCTGTCTCACATCACTTTAGGAACTGGAGGGAAGCAACTCCTGACATTTCAACTCCCACTCCACGTCGAAACACAATTGCTCACGCACACGCTCGAAGCCACACTACCGTCCTGACGGCCCAGTCATACTGCGATTGAGCTCCGAGCAAGCCCACTGCTTCCAAACCTCACCAACATGGCAGACGACGAAGGAGCCTCGCCAAAAGAACTTCTCCTCGAAGCATGCCGCCGTAACAACACAACTCTCCTCTCCGAAGTCTTCGAAAGCAGCTCCCTCAAATCAAATGCCGACGCAATTGCCAAATTCCTCAACACGACCACAGATGCTTTAGGCGCCAGCGCATTGCACGTGGCAGCAACATACGGTTCATACGAAGTGCTGGATATGATCCTAGATCAAGAAGGTGTAGAAATCGATGGGCAAGATCGACGAGAAGGCGACACACCACTGCATAGTGCAGTGAGATTCAGCAATGGATGTAGTCAAGAGGAGTGGGAACATGGTAGGGCTGTGGTGGATATATTAGTTGATGCGGGGTGTGATCCAAGGTAACCTCATCGCTCGATCTGCTGGGTTGAAAGAGAGTGTTAACATGGTAGCAGGATATGGAACAAGGCAAAACTGAAGCCTATAGATCTGGTTGATCCACGGAATACGGAGCTGCGAACTGCTCTGCAAAAGGCTGAGCTCACTACGGTAGCGTCGAGTGATCTCGTCGACGAGGATGCAGACGATGGGCACGATGGGCCTGGGAGCGACAGTGATTAGACCGTTCACGCGATCTGTTTCGTGAAGCGACATGAGAAAAGACATAAATGTCCTGCATTGACGAGGCATTTGAAGCCTGGAGCCTAGAGCTGGTCTCGGATGCGCTCCGAATGAGAGGCCGTAGAACACCGCTCCGCCAGACAGACCACGATGACTGGCCAGCAGTGTAAGCTTCCACATGCTCGAAAGGATAGCGTGAAGTTGCCGTCATCGGCAGCTTCGCAGCGTTCAGTATGCACTTGAGAAGTGAAGGTGGCTGATCTCTTTCCCTGTCACGCTGATACCTTTGCGCCACATCAAGCTATCACGGACGAGAAATATAGATTAGAGAAATTATGTCGCGCTTGTTTGGCAATGAGTCGACCAGCATCCAATGTACTTGTGAGCAACGGCTGCTCGTCTTTAATGTCGCGTGTGAATCTCTATGTTCGTGAGCAAGACATGCCCAAGAGAATGTAAGCAGTGGCCACAGCTTTCAACGAGCAGAGTATGACTTTCGAATGGAGATTCAGATCTGTGCACTGTTGTTTCAGAAGCTATATGTCCGTAGACAAGGCTTCGACACCACTATACATAAACATTAACTAGGCTGACGGGCTCTCTCGTTCTACATATTCATTAGAGCGTCCCGAAGCCATGTTTACCTCCTCTTCTTCATCTTCCTGTCTCTACATAACATCATCATCTACTCCAAATGTGTCCAACACATGGTATGCGCGTTGAGAAAAAGCGTCGAGAATGCCACCGCTGACCATTATTTCGTGATGCGGCGACTGAAGATGAATGGCAACGTGAATTGCCTCGACGCGCCTCGCTCGCTGGAAGAATGCTTTTCGGGTTTCCCAATATACAGACAGCCTCTTAGCTCGCCAGTTTCCTTTTGCTCATGGTCTCGTCATCAGCTTATGGGACTGTAACAACTGCTCGTCCCAGAATTTCTTGCGGTCCCACCCGTTCCTGGTTCTCCATAGATCGAGTAGAACCGCTCTAGTCACATGTCCTCGGTGAAGCGACTGCTTCGATTGGGTTCAATAATCGAAGATGGGGTCTCGCTGCGTCGGAGAATACTAGCTGGCGCACCTGGCGGAGAAACGGATAACGTGCTCGCTTGCCCCGGCCGTGAAAAGTTTTGTGCACTGCCGTAGTGGACTTGTGGCTGTCGTTCAGGGCCCGGCGACATCATCATGGTGCCTGGGTCGCTGGTGCGTAAATGTCCTCGGTCCATGCTTTCAGGTGAAGCATTACTAGGTGACAATTCTCCACTATCATCGGAAAGACCTCCACTGTGTCTGTAAAATGATGATCCGGTCAGGTGTCTTCCGCCTTCCGCTCCTGATGAAATGGGATCTGGTGGCATGTTTGGCGGCTGTGCGCTGGTCATACCTTCGCTCCACTGTGAGGGTAATTTGCGGCCTGAGATGCGTGTAAAGCCGCGCTCGTGCTGCTCGGAATCCGGATCCTGATTTTGATGGCGGAATAGGCTCGGCACGGCAGCAGCAAACGGAATGATACCAGCTCGTTCAGCCATGCCAAGCCCGCTCCGGCTCTGTTCATCGTGTCCGCCGGTAGAACCATGCGATAAAGCTTGGTGACCCGTTTGAACTTTCCTTCGATACCATCGAAAGAACAGCATAGCGATGAGGACAATCACCGCCAGACCAGCGGCGCCGCCGACCACGCCTCCTGCTATCGTGCCAGCGGGTGGCGTGCTGCTGCCACCTCCACCACTATCGTTTGTGCTTGTGGATGTCGGGGCTGTCGTCGCAGGCGTCCCGTAAGTTTGTGCGCCTCCGGCACCTGAAACATTTCCGGTTGCCGTAGCTGTGGTTGAGTCTTGTGTGGTCTGGAGCCGTGACTGGGAGTCGGAGTATCCTGGTACAGTGAAAACCTCGCCTGCCAGTGTTGTCGTGAATGGCGCTCTCGACCGCGTGATGGTTGATACCTCGCCGCCGTCGAGTGTTGCGTAGAACAAGGTACTGGTTGATGATTTGGTGACGGTAATAGTGGTCTTAGAAGTCGCCGTGGCATTGTTGCCGATTACCATTACAGCTGCGGGGCGTCAGCGTGGATCTAAAGGGGATCTGTTGTACCAATACCTGAGGTAGTAAGGATAGAGCTAGCGCTGGTGGAAGAATTTAGGCCTACTGGTGCGGACGTTGATAAGTTGCTGTTCGGACTTGTGTAAGGGCTTGGTAACGAACTGCTCGACGGGACATTGGTAAATGTCGTGGCTCCCGGTACGCTGGGCAGCGTGGGCAAAGTGGGAAGTGATGGCAGCGCTGGCGGGGTATAGGTCAAGGTAGTAAAGGCGTCCGTAAAGATCTGTATGCTGAGAGAAAGGACTGGCGTGGGAAGGCCATTGGGCACTGCATTGGTGTCCTGACGAGGCAGTACAGGTGCGAGGTCTCCCTCGTCCACTGCAGCCCTCTTCATGTCATGATGGATGACATCTTCGGAAGGCACTCGATAGTCTTGAACCCGAGGAAGATCCGGCGAAGTGCATGGCTGCTGCACGCCCTCGGAAGAATAATGCGATGGTGGTAATGTTGCATCTGGAGTAGTGCTGTTGTTCCTGTGCATGGTCTCTGAGCTGGAGCTGGACAGCTTCCGTCGCTTCGCCGGAGGAGCCATGGCCTCCGCCATTCAGGCCTCCGTGGACCAGCACGATGCTACCACCGCCTACAGCGTGGAGGCCCAGAACGTGGTTGCATTCGAGTCAGGCGGGATCGATAGCGGGTTTCCAGAATCCGAATGGTGTATTCCGCGGCAAAAGACCTGCTATGCTGCCTGCACGCGCGCTGGAGGGGAGGTCGCCCGCGCAGCAGACGACGGATGGGCTGGCGAGGGAGCGGACGACTTCGCAGAAGGTCTGAACGAGTGGGCAGGTGGTGGTAACGAGCGGACGCCGGACCAAGGCCGGCTAGGAGTGGTGGTGGACGTCGAGAGGCGTGTGGGCTGGCAGCGTGCAGGTCGACTGCACGGCGGCGCAGCGATTCGAACGACAGCGTGCGAGGCGTGCTGCAATGGTCGCGGTGAGATTGCAGCAACGCTGGCGGCCAACGGCTTGGGGGCCTGCAGCTGGTGTTGAGAGCGTTCACGCCGTCTGCTGGAGAGCAAGCGAGTGCGGGCGGGCCGTGTGGGAAGGTGGGAGCTGTCTGAAGCCACTGGCCGCTTCGGGCAACAAGCAATGCTGCTGCTGCTGCTGCTGGCGGCGATGATATCGAGGGCGGAGCGCGTCGCACACAGCGCGGCGTCGGCGGAGCTGCGAGGGAGGGGGCAGCGGGCGCTCGTCGACGGCGACGACGCTGGCAGTGGGCGGAAGAGACAGGCAGCATGGCAGGGCGTCGCGCTGGCAGCCAGAGCCAGAGCAGAGCAGAGCAGCACGGTGCCTGGCACAGAGCATGTCCGTCTCCACCATGTGCGCGCTAGCTTCCTAACTGCCAACTCAATTTGCTGCCGTTCTACCGTTTTCATGCTCGTCGTCCGTCCGTGCGACACTCGCGAAATGACCAACCGTCATCCCGGCCATCACCTCCATCGCGCAGCGCGACTGTCTCCTCGGTGTCGCCTCCGCCGCTCCACCTCGCTGTCCACTGCTGGCCGTCGTGGACCGCACGCACCCCAAGTCACTCGCGGACGCCATCGCACCACCAGCTCGCACGATGGCGCCTCGTGCCGGCCTCGCTTCTCATGGCCGTCGACGGGCCAGAATCGATGATTTTCTGCTTCGGGACATGATTTCTCCCATTTGGGTTTAACTTTTGTACCACGGCAGCCTTGGCTTCGCATCTTGAACTTTACGAGTCTCGGCATCCGGCAGAGCTTGTCGCTAGTTCTGATCAGATCGTGCTTCATCGCAGCTTGTCGTTGTTGTGAACGATGAGCGCCAGGGCAATCCGAACAGTCGATCCGAGTGTCAACATGTGTTGCATGCTACAACTCCCATTTGTCGGGAAGTGCACTCACGATGTGCGCCGTTCCTGCATCGACATGCCTGCAATGCCATGAGACAGTGGGGCTGGACCTAGACCTGCTCGCTTGGCCGGTCACGTTCGTTCGTCTCCATATTGCACATTGAGCTCGCTTCGTTTCCGACTGCAAGACTATGTAGCCATCCAACGACTCACGAGACAGATCGTCAGAGGTGAAGCCTGGCCGAATGCGGAGTCCGGAATGACTCTCTCCATCGATTCGACAGTCTATACGGGACAAGGGTTGACAGACAATATGAAGCGGCGGTAGCATCAAGGTCGCGATGAGCTATCGTTTCATCCAGGAGCGCGTAGACTCTAGCGACCTCTGGCTTCAAGGATTGTGTACACAGGCAAAACTCATGTGTGCGACATATCCAACAGCTACAGATGCTCTGTCACCTCAAATCCAACCTTCTCGCTCCCGCGCCCTCTCTCCGTTCCGTCGTTGGCCCAACCAATTCATACCTCTCTCCCTGAGCCCGCCGCTTCCTTTTCCTTCCACCGCTTTGAACTCGAATCGACTTTGATCAAGTTTCTCGCGCAGACTCATGGCCGTGGCGGACCGTTCGCTTCGTGGATCCATGCTGACGTCTCGTGTGGCAGAGTCAAGCCCCAGGACATAGGGAGGAATGTGCGGTCCCTTCGACGAGAATGGGCCATGCGGCTTGATATTTTGGTCATCAGGCCATCGAGTCCTGGATAAAGCTTCAGAACTCTGAACGTGCCGTAGATAACCTCTCCAAGCTTCTAGTCCATCTTTCAGGCTGCCGGCAGTCTGATTGGGAGGGGTCGAATATGATAGGACATCGGAGGTGTCAGCCATTTCGGTACTTCTCGTGCCAAATGCCATCCTCGCGAGGCTCGTTTTGCTGGCGACCTTGATCAACGCTGCTCCTTTCTTCAACTTCGGGCCATATTTTCGTGGAGACGAATCGATCACTTCACGGATCTGCTCCATATCAACCTCATGCTCACGTCGACGTTCGAGCGACTGCAGCCTCGGCGCAGCAAAGGCACGACCTTGCGCATAAGTTGTTTTCTGAAGCGGTCTCGTAGTGGCCGTGGGGGATGAGCAGGACCTTTGGCGACCATGGCTAGCATCCCGTCTGCGTGAACGTGATCGGCTCAACTGACGGCACGCACGCTTCTCCTCGATTGCAGCCGCAACTTGCGCTACTGAGTTCGGCACCACATCCAGTGAGTTCATGTGTATGAGGATGATCGGCAGTTGTATGGAGACTAGTTTTGAACTGGTCATTGACACCGTGACATTCAAAAAGTATCGCACTTCGAACCATTTGCCGCATCGAACCGTCGCGTGTCCCCGTGGGACTTCGAGCTCACAGGTCCTTGTCTCGCACGAACGTGATTCGACACCGTGCCACCCAGCGGTCCCAGACTTGAGTTGCGTTTTGATCAAGATCGCCTGTTCGTTGGATTCGAATATGCGCGCTTGCCCGGCTGACTTTTCCAACGTGGTTGCAGCGGCATGTTTGTAGAACAGTATGTCGCGCTCTAGCGTGAGCTCTAGTTTTCTCACAGGCCTGCAGCACTTGTTCACAATGTGCAAGTCAACAAAAACGCTGCTGCCACTGACCCAGACTTGTCTGTGAAGTCCAGCAGTGACCTTCAATGTCTCGGACGCAGCCGAACGAGAGAGTGACAGCTCGTCTGACGCTGTGAGCGGGCTCGGAAGCGAGGTCAACGCCTTCTCTGGATCATATGTGGGCAGTACATGCACATCGTGCGACGTTCTTACCCGATAGTGTTTCCCGGTCTCCCGGATCACTGCTGTGGCTGCGAGCATGAAACGGATATTCGCATGCTTCGATTGGAAAGGTGGAGGCCCCGTATCGAGTGGCAGGCTGATCATGAATGGCAGAGCTGATGTCGAGGGGAGTAGCGACCAAAATTTCTCTTCCGCGCAGAGTGCAGCAGACTGAACCATTTTGGCAGGCGGAGGATGTCTCTTGTCTATTAGCTCAGTACCAAGAGCAAGGAAGGTGGCCTTCCGATTAGTGCTGATTTGCTCGATGCCAAGTAGGTCCACAGCCAGTCCTCCCATAGCCAGAGGACGCCGTCCCCTGAACTGTTCATTGTCGTCCACAGTAATCTTAACGAAGCCTTCTACGCTGCCTCCACCAACGAAGATAGGCGCCGAGATTTGCAGCTCAAGTCTGACGCGCGGGTGCTTGTGCTGTGGGAACTCGAGGATTTCCGACGGCGGCGGTGCTCGAATTTGAGTGCGGGAAGGTATTCGGCGAGCTGCATCCGAAGTCATTGGATCCAATCTGAGCCCTGCCTGCTTCACAGGTGACTGGCTGGGTCCATGATTCGGTACGAGAAATTGCTGCTGTCGACCCGAACCTGGCGCCGACTGCGTGCGCATAGATGGTTTTCTCGAATGCCCAATGGGCCCTTGACGTTGAAAGGAAGAGGACCGCTGTGGTATGCTTGACGGAGGTATGCTAAAGAAGCTTGCTGGCTCGGGGGTGCTACTGTAAGACGACGAACCTCCCTCTGGCGGTTGAATCCCTGGATTCGGTGGGGATGCTTTTGCTGCTTTCGCAGGGACCGCGGCGGCAGCTTTCAGCGATAGAGATCTTTTGAGGGACAGGCTGCGCTTGGCAGAGCCTGCCTCGGACGCTTTGCGCCTGGGCTGCGGTGGATGACGAAGCATAGCATGATCAAGGATGCTCGGTTCGCTCAACTCGCGTATGTCTGACAGTGGCCGTGGGATGAGGGAGGACCACGGTGCAGGATCGGGGGTCTGGTGTCTCGAAGGCGCGGGCGGAGACACGATCTCCTTCGGCGGAGCCGGAGCTGGCGGTGCAGGCGGCGGGGGTAGTGCTGGATCGGCCCCTCTGAGATGAGGAGGAGGCGGTGGCAGTTCATAGATGGGCTTCGGCTTGGAAATCTCATATCGGCGTGGTCGTTTCTCCATTGCAGTCACAGCGTCCGTCCTTCATGGTTCGGTTCTGTGTTGCCGTTCGCTGCGACATGGCTCTCGAATGCGAGCAGTGCAGGAGCGTGGCTCGGCTGGCAACAGCGCGTACGCTTGGGCAGTCGACTTTGCACGGAAACGGCATATGTGTCGGTGTCCTGTGCGCTTGTATCGTACCTGCCATCTCCTCGTAAATGCTCATCAGTGTGCATGCCATTGCATCAAATTTGGGGCGAGCTTGCAATGTGTTGGACTGGCAGGTCAAATTGAGTTTTTTAATAGACGAACACTCTGTGCACACAACACCTACCACTACCGGCCCATGTCTGACGGCGACAGTGGCGTCCAGTAGGCCAGCATGCTTCTGCCGGCAGCATCAGTTTTCTCACAGTGCTTTCC
>JAASLG010000236.1:34015-51580 GCA_013365235.1 Cercospora sesami | reverse complement strand
AGCTCGATGATAAGGATATGATCAAAGCTGCGGACGAGCAGGTGGAAAGGGGCATCAAACGCGAGGTCTCTGAGGTGGACGACGCGTCTCTACTTGCGGCAGTCGAGAGCCCTGTCAAGAAAGCAATCAAGGTCGAACATGCTACCCCGTCCCCAGCAAAAGGCGCTGCCAGTAAAGGTGCTAGCAGCAGGAAACCCAGAAGCGCCACCTCAAACAATACGATCGCGAAAACACCGGACAAAAATGCAAATGCAAAAATCACCAGCTTTTTCGGTGGCAAGTGAGGAATTTGGGGGCGCCCGCTCGTAGAGCACCTGCCCAAACGATAACAAGTCTTCGATCGGCACATATTGAGTGCTTGAGACGCAAGAATAATCTTCCAGGAATCCTGCGGGGAACGGGAAATCGGCAGCGCTGTATGACAGCGACCTCAATGTGACTGCCCCCTTGCGAATCAAACAGAGCTCGTGATCGTTTGAAGACCAATTGAATGGCCAGACTGTCATCATTGATATATCGTCGAACTTGCGATATATTAATGGTGAACAATGAAGCTCGTTTAGTGCGGCCATGCGCAACGAACGTGCACGCTGGTCTTCCAAGCAGAAAAATTTGCTCACGCTGCTCCCTCTTTGAAGTTCCAATCTATGGAAGATCGCATGCGAGGCACCTTTGAGCAAGTCATCCTCACATCTGAATTGGTACTGTATCGTCTTCCAACACTGCTGTTAACGTTGGTCAGTTGCGTCCTGACCCACATCCCTGTCCTCCCGATTCGGCTAATGTTCCGTAGTTCGCTTGCCACGCCCGTCGACTC
This sequence comes from Cercospora sesami, assembly GCA_013365235.1. Taxonomy (NCBI): domain Eukaryota; kingdom Fungi; phylum Ascomycota; class Dothideomycetes; order Mycosphaerellales; family Mycosphaerellaceae; genus Cercospora; species Cercospora sesami. The sequence goes on along the minus strand of JAASLG010000236.1, from coordinate 50,763 downwards.
GTTTCACATAGAAGGCCGCACTCTTGGGTTTCCACCTTTGAGGTTCTCGACCGAAGGATGCTTCACTACGACGCCTCTGCTCCACAGCAATATGTATTCCACCGCTCATATCGAGCCGGAAAAATCGGCCACGCCTGGCCGAAGCGACCTCCTGCCCCAGAACAGGTCGGTTGCTGCAGAATCTATATACAATATATAGGGCCAAGTCTGTCAAGCTCTGTCAAGCACTCGCCTCTGTCTCTTGTTTACACGCGCATCCAATCCGCAAGGCTGGTCCAACTCCATTCACTCACTCCTTCCGAAGCTTCTTTCCACATCCAAGCTTTCCCTACGCTCTTTATCACAGACCCTGGTGGTTTTTCAGAAATCAAAAATGGTTTGCCAGAAGACGATCGCCTCGCTGCTCCTTGGAGCCGGCCTTGCCGCTGCCCTGCCAGCACTCAAACCAACGAGTATCAGCAACACAAGCAGCTACGCCGCAAGCACCGGTTGCACCTTTACAGATGCAGCAGCTGCAAAGGCTTCGAAGACGTCTTGCTCGTAAGAAACACATGAGATAGATGATTCGGACTATTGCGGTAGCTAATATCTCATCGCAGCAACATTATTCTCAAGGACATCGCCGTCCCAGCTGGTGAAACCCTTGACTTGGAAGGCCTCAACAAAGGAACTACTGTTGGTGTTACCAAGATGTAGCAAGTTGATGAAGCACTAAAGATGTATAGGTCACCTTCGAAGGCACCACTACCTTTGGCTACAAAGAATGGGCAGGTCCCTTGATCAGCGTCTCTGGTACTGGAATCCAAGTAATCGGTGCTTCCGGCCATGTCATTGATGGCAACGGCGCCAAGTGGTGGGATGGCAAGGGCAGCAATGGAGGCAAGAAAAAGCCAAAGTTCTTCGCTGCTCACAAGATGATCGACTCTACGATCTCGGGCTTGAACATTAAGAACTACCCAGTTCAGTGCTTCTCTGTCAACCAGTGCCAAAATATCAACTTGAAGGATATCACGCTTGACAATTCTGCCGCTGGTGATCTCGGACACAACACAGGTAAGCCATTCATGTGATAAAGCTGAGGAGCTCAATTGACATGAATGTGAAAAATAGACGCCTTCGATGTTGGGTCAAGCACTGGCGTGCACATATCGGGCGCCTCAGTTTCCAACCAAGATGACTGCCTCGCCATCAACTCCGGATCCGACATCTCTTTCACCGGTGGCACTTGCTCTGGCGGTCACGGTCTTTCCATCGGCTCAGTCGGCGGCCGCTCCGACAACGACGTCTCGAACGTCGTGATCAGCAACTCTACTATCTCCGATTCTGACAACGGTGTCCGCATCAAGACCGTCTACGATGCTACTGGATCTGTCAAGAACATCACATACTCTGACATCACGCTCAAGAACATCGCCAAGTACGGTATCGTCATCGAGCAGGACTACGAGAACGGCTCGCCAACTGGTACACCAACCGCAGGCGTTCCCATCACCGACGTCCACATCGAAAACGTCAAGGGCACTGTTGCGGAGAAGGGAACGGAGGTGTATCTTCTGTGCGCCTCGTGCTCGAACTGGACTTGGGAGGGTGTTGCGATTACTGGTGGAGAGAAGAGCACAAAGTGCAAGGGAGTTCCATCGGGCGCTTCGTGCTAGATGCCCTCCGGTAGGAAGAGCATGCTGATTGACATCTTCTCATAAGGGCGGACTTATTGGTACAGCAACACAGCCCTCGGAGAAACTCCACGGCTTTGTGCCGTGTTCTTCTTAGCCAAAGGGCGACGAGCCAGCTGCGAAACGCGGCGAACAAGCGAGGAATACATTCGAGATAGCAAATCTATTGCCTAGTTGGCCTCGCAGTATACGTGCACTATCGTCGTATTCACCTCTGATTTCAAACTCGGCAGGGGTATCGTGTTGATGCTGGTCAGTTTGCATGTGATCGAGTATGACGTAAGCAGCAGCACAACATGGACTGCTGGTACATGTACAACAACGGTTTGCATAGTTTTCCAAATCATTGTTCAACATGCTTGAAACTGGCTTTCAAGGCGTACGAGTCTCTGTATCCAGAATTAGGCAACGCCAAGGCCGCAGCAGGCAGTGAGGCAGTGAGGAGGGCGCAGCTGCCTAGCACAGCTATATAAGGCAAGTGATATGCATCCTCGCAAATGGAACAATCAGAGATTCGACAAAGACAGATAGCATTCTACCAACGGAAGCAGGCCGCCGCATACGCTCGCGCTGCGACCCGACCAGAACCATCACCCTTCTTTTGGCTCCCATTGCAAGCCACATTACAAGCCAACATGTCTTCCCCAGCGACCAACCCCAATGTATTCCAGCTCCTCGTAACCGGCAAAGCAGAAATTCCACACCCGGCCGAACGAGCTCTCATCAACGTGTCCGTCTCGAGCTCCGGGAACAAGAAAGCCGTGGTGTCAGAAGAAGTCCTCACGACAGCTCGACACATCGAAGCGCTACTCCGACCTTTCTGTCCCAAAGACGAGAGCCCAGAAGCCAAAGTTGCAGCTCCCTTGGCCCACTGGTCCAAAACCTCGCTGAGCTCGACATCTTATGTCCCCTACAACCACAAGAATCCCGATAAAGAACTTTCCCGCATCTACAACGCGAGCGTGAACTTCGATATCCGATTTCGAGATTTTGTTGCTCTGGGCTCATTCGGCACGAAATTATCTAGTTTGGCTCATGTCGAAGTGCAGAATATCAATTGGAAACTAACAGATGTGACGCTGAAATCATTCAAGTCGCAATTGAGAAAGGAAGCTACGCAGGATGCAATTCAGAAGGCGAAGGACTATTGTGAGGTGCTTGGATGCACGAATGTGAGGCCCATCGAGTTGCAAGAAGGTGATGCGAGGAATGTCATGAGCTCAGGATGGGCAAGTTCATCTTCTGGTGCCGCGGCAGCCAGAGCCGGGGGATTGTTTGGCTCGGGCCCTCAGGTGGCTTCGATGAGTATGCAGAGTGCCCCGGCTGCGAGAAGGGCGGGACCGCAGGCTGGTGAGCAGGTGCAAGCGGAGGACTTGAGTTTCGATGCCCAGGAAGTGAAGATGGCGATGGATGTCACCGTGAAGTTCCATGCGGATCATGCTGTGTAAAGGGCGGCTTTGCGGCGTACCTTTGTCCAGCATTGAAATGGTGCGAGCGCGAAACATAGTTCAGAGCCTCTGTAGTAGCTGTACACATTCTTACACACCGTCCCGTTGACATGCATCTCCTCACTATCGGCCCCTCTGACCCATTTGCTTCTTTCCCATCTTGCCTGCAGGTAATGGCTTCTTCGCCTCCACCATCACGGCCTCCTCCGCCTGTTTCAACTTGATCTGCCTATCAGCCTCAATGGCAGCCGCACCAGACACAATTTGCCCTTCTTCCACTTTCCTGCCCTCTGCCAGCAATGCTTTCCTCCTCTCCTTATCCAGTTGATGTCTCCTCCTTTCCGTCATCCTCCATTCCACTGGAAACTGCATCCTCTTCTTGAATTTATGATGCCTCGTGTCCAACGGTACATCCTCAAACGAATCCGTCTCCAGATCCTTCGCTTCCACGATCAATTTGTCCACTGTGTCCGCTAGATATCGCTTGTTTTGCGCGATCGTCTCGAAGCTCTCGCAACTCATCTTGAACTGTTTCGTCTCGGGGTTGTATCGGCTTCCAGCCAATTTCATAAGTTTCTCTGTCTCTTTCGGTCCAAGCCCGAGATGCTTCACTTTGAATTCTACAACCACTTTTCGCGATGCAGGATGTGATTCCGAGAAGTACGTGGTGTAGCGCCAACGCAGAGGTGTCTTATCTGCGGTTCGCTCGGCTCGGACAAAGGGTTTGGCGTGTTGGGCAAGAAAAGGCATTTCCCATGCTGCGAGGCGCATCATTTCTCGGAGTTCGCGATGTTGGTCGAGTTCGGCGTGAGCTGCAGAGGACAATTCCGATTCTACAGGGAGATTCTCGTCGAGCGCTTCGAGGTAATTGTCAAGGTCGTTCTCAACGGGCTCCTGCTGTGCCATGGAGCGAGAGGTCTGGTGTAGGGGACGGCATTGGTGCCATTGTGCAGTGCGCGGGACACTTGCACGCGATGTTGATAAGCCCATCCATCTCGAAGTAGTCTGAGTCGCCTGCCGGCAGACTCGTTTCAATGGTGCCGCCATGGTATGAAAATGGAGCATAGATGGATGCGAGATGCTCACTTGACTTCACTCCCGCGTGCCAAGACCTCCGCGTTCGCCGCATAGACCCTCGCGTACATGCACTTCACCCACGGCTCTTCCTTCCTCCACGACAGGATGCAGACACGGCACAGTATCATTTTGCAATGTCTTCAAAGACCTGCTTCGTCACGATCGGTGCGACAGCTTCCTTCAGTGGATTGGTGAAAGGCGTACTTCAGCACGACTTCCTGGAAGCACTCGAGAACCAAGGCTACACAGACCTGCTCGTGCAGTACGGAGATGATGGCCAGAAGCTGTTCGACTCTCTGATCACCACTGCGAAGAATAGCGAAAGCGGTAGTGTACTGAACATCAAGGGCTTCACCATTGATAAGGCAGGGCTGGCCAAGTATATGAAGCAGGCGAAGGGTGTTGACGGAGATCAGGAGGGCGTAGTTATCAGTCACGCTGGTACGCTGCGGGTCTATCGAAAAATTAGAGAAGCGGCTATGCTGACATCGACTTGTCAGGCTCTGGCACAATCCTCGACGCACTTCGCATCCAAGTCCCACTTGTTGTTGTGCCTAATGAAGCACTCTTGGACAACCATCAGGTGGAGCTGGCCGAAGCTCTGGCACAGCAAGAATATGTGGTTTACGGGAAGCTGGGAAGCCTGGCTCAAGCGCTGGCAGATGCTGAGCAATTACGGCTTAGAGTGCGATCATGGCCACCACCTAATGCAGGATATATGCGGCAGCCGAAAGGTCTCAAAGGCGTCATTGACGATGAAATGGGATATCTGGATTAAGTGACTGCCCCGCACGTTTGGGTATATGATGCCTAAATACGACTGGAAGGATGACAAACGCCTCTTCTCGGGACAGGAGATCGAGACTACCCTTGGGCTCTCGCTCCACACCTCACTACAGTCCAGCATTGCCTGGACCATCTGCGCTCTTAAGCTCCTGGGAACGCAAGATGCGGATGCCTTCAATGAACGACTGGCCTCAACTGCCATCGCACTGATCCACGCTGAATGCCAATCACTCGCTCTCATACGGTCGCTTCTTGTTTCCGGTGCTTCCCGTCTCAGTAGCTGTCAAGCTCGTACCTACCGACGCTTGCCGGCCTCCTCGGGTGGTTTCGATGCCGTCAAGATTTTGCTGATACACCCTTTCGATGTCAGGTTCGACATCGAAACCCGAGGCCTGAATTGATCGTAAATAGTTCTTCCTGCTCAAGAAGTTGAAGCGGTTTCGCGCAGACGACTCGCTGGTCTTGCCTCGCGATGTGGTCTTCTCAGGTGTCCATGGCTTCTGTCTGCCATAGCGGCAGAATGTATACAGAGTTCGGAACGCTATGAGGACGCACGTCAGCAGGGTCGCAAAATATGGAGTCTTGGTGCGACTTACCAGGCATGCAGGCACAGAACATGCCAAGGGTGATTTCGATGAAGCACCTGCGATCCGCATGATTAGCTGCACTGTTTGAACCAGCAAGACCACTCTTCTTACCAGATCTCGATGTCCAATGTGTTCGCTCCAAGATTACCAATCATTCTATCGAATCGGTAGAGATGATAGAATCGGAGACATCCTGCTATCGTGGACAAGCCACCCACTGTAAAGATTGCGAGAATGGCAAGCCTCTGCTTGGGTGGTAGCCTGAGCTTTGCGACGGGATATATCGGAAGAACCAGGACCATGACATCTGTTGCAAGATTGACACCATTCACCGCTACGTTTCGCCAGTGTTAGACATGCGTCAGGTATAGTCTGGAGACAACTCACATAAAACCCATGCGGACTGCTTGATACAGGTGCCCGGCACTGAAGGATTCCAGTATCTCTGGGCCGGTACACATTGGACTCCCCATGTTACGAAGGAGCTAATGTAGTGTGCTGAAAGTAGGGCAATCATAGCCATCGTCAAGCGCCAGAACCAGTCGTAGAGATCGTTTGCGATCCGGAGATATCTGATACAAATCGACAACTTGAAGACATACAGCGATGTGATTGTCAGGATCTGGATGACCCATGTTTCCTAGACTATTGTGTCAGTTGGGACATCAGAAGCCAACATTGAGCAAAGCCCTACAATCAAAATTCGCTGAAGCCATGCGAACGGCGCTTGGTCTGGTTTCGGTCCCTTGTATATCGAATTTGCTTGCACGCTCGTCACCGCTGCAAGAGCTGCTGTTGGGGCAAGACAGAAGAATGTCGTCCAGTCATCCCATCCGCCTCTGCTACGCTTCAGTACGAGCACGGCAGCACGACATGCTACAGCGATCACTAGATGACGGAGGGTTAGCTGAGTCGACCATGTGCTGTCAAACGACGCGTATCCTCACCTGCCAACGTCAAAAACACTCCAGTCACCGCATAAAGCGTGATGACTTGATCATGCTCCACGAAGCCGGTAGAGCTTTGTGCAACCTGGCCCGGCGACGGATTCGCTTTGATGGGCGCTGGATTCGAGATCGACATTATTGTAGGCAATGCTACAAGTTGTCAAACCTGCGGTTGTGAAATACGAATCACATACGAGGTCGGTCGTGGAGGAGTTTAACATGCAGTAGAAAGGTTCGAAGCGGCAGGCATTTAACCGTGCTCAACCGGACAACGTGAACAGGTGGAGTATATGGCGACAGATTCCTTATTGCCAGAGCCGTCCGATCGACAGTCCGTTGACACCCGGTTCAACCGGATCTATTTGGCAGTTTCGTCAAGATAGGACGATATTTCAAATGCGTACAGTGCACAAGTACGACTTTGGTTGCGATGAGCCCGATGGGCTCGACGGAACATGCTCAATTGGTATGCTTGGACTTCTTGACAACGCCACAGGTCTGCCTTCTGTCGCTTAACTGACTAGAAAATAGCTTGGTATTGCGTTACAATGACATTGTATGGCTGGGAGGAGGACGACGATCAGCGGCTCTGAGCTATGCTTGCTGATGTAGCGAGGTGCACGACTCATGAAGCATGTCGATAATGACCTTTTGCCAAGGAAGACTTTCCGAATTCGAGCGGTCCGGCCGCCCCGTCGAAGTATGATCCTTTGGACGGACCAGATACGACCTTCGCATTGACGATCTCGGCATGCCGATGATAACATACTTCCGTATGCTGCATGGCATCGACGAAGGCCGGAAATCAACCGCGCTACCGAACAACCACAGACCCCTGACAGTTCTCCCGCGTGGACGGCATTGGTGGGAGTTTACCCAGATTGTGGTGATCTACTGTCGTGCAAATGGCAGGGCTAATGGCGGTGCTAACTGATTCTGTGCGTTCTCACTGAACGACCTGCCTGCGACTCTACATGACCAACCACAGAAATGAATCATATTCTCAACACCACATGGGTTTCGCATTGGGCAGCTTGTCAGTCTGTGCCACCCTCTCCGGGCCTATCGCAAAGTTTTGCCTTTGGCACAAGCTGACTCTCATCCTAACGGCCATGTGGCCTGCATGACAGAATACCAGGCGACTATCATGCTCGGCCCAGGGAGACAGGTTGACCAACAATGTCGTCACTGGCGCTACTACTAGTCCAAGCCATAAGCCTTCGACCAAAAGGTAAGCAACGGTAGGCTGTGCTAGGTTTACGGACCACATTCCAAGACGCCTGAACGACCATGCTGGCTCTGTCCATACTTCTCTCGCTGTGCGAGCTTGGCTCGGCATTTCCAGCAGACCTTCAAGGACTAATTCCACGAGAGTCCTCACCATCTAAACGCCAATTGCCCATCATTGTGCCGCCTTTCGATGCCGAACTGCAGCGTGTCGAGACGACGGGCAAATACAAATTCGTGCCGCCCGGTAAAGGTGATCAAAGAGGCCCATGTCCAGGTATGATCGACTTCAGACATTGCGGATGATCTGTACTGACCTCACGGGCAGCTCTGAACGCTCTCGCAAACCATAACTACCTCCCTCACAATGGAATTGCGACGATACCTCAATTCATCGAAGCAACAGGCAAAGGTGAGAGCCCCTGGTTGCACTTGCTCGTTCGGAACTGAGTCTAGGCAGGCTTCGGAATGTCAGTGGATCTCTCGACGTTGTTGGCCATATACGCAGCGATTATCGATGGGAGTCTAACCAAATGGTCTATTGGTGGGCCGGACTCCAGAGTACAGCTCCTTCCTGGACTGCTAGGCCAGCCGCAGGGTCTCACTGGATCGCATAACAAGTATGAAGGCGACGGCAGCCCCACTCGTGGAGACTTGTATACGTAGTATGATCGACCCCATTGTCGTTGTAGACTGCCAGCTAATCTCGTCATGTAGCGGAAATTCGCACCTGCTACAAATGAAGCAATTTCAAGAGCTCTACAATCGTGGCAAAGCGAAGGACGACTATGATCTGGAACTTCTTACAGACTATCGCTGGGACCGCTTCCAGGAAGGCATTGCGACGAATCCATACTTCTTCTACGGAGGCTTTGCTGGTTTCACAGCGCAGCCTGCTGCCTGGGCATTCGTCTATCGCATGATGGGCAATAAATCAGCTGAAAATCCCAGAGGCAAGTTGAATGGCGCTATCCTCAAGTCCTTCTACTCCATCACAGGCGAAGACGGGAACTTCAAATATACACCTGGCCATGAACGAATTCCCGACAACTGGTACAAGCGTCATCCCATCGATGCCTACTCGTCAGTATACGTTCAACAAGATGCCACATACATGACTCTCAAGTACCCGAGCCTGGCGAGCGTGGGTGGCAACACTGGAAAAGTCAACACGTACTCTGGAGTCGATCTCGGAAATTTAACGGGCGGAATTATCAACTCTGCAAATCTGCTCGAAGGCAACAATGCTCCGTGCTTCCTCTTTCAACTTGTGGTACAGATGCTTCCAGACGCGCTAGAAGGTTTGTTTGATAACATCAGCCCGGCCTTAGACCTGCTCGGTCCAGCCACGAAACCCCTCGTTGACACTTTGGACTGTCCTCAGCTGGATGCGCTCAACAGGGATGGTATCAGAGCTGCTCTCGCCAAGTATCCCGGCTATACGAAGGCGTATAATGGGTACAAAGGCTCCAAGAAGTCTTCGGCGCCACTTGGTGGGCTTTTGGGAAAGATTCTAGGGTGATGATTGAGTTGTACGATTGTTTTTAACCCAAACCACTGTATTAATAGGAGACGGCGACCCGAACCCTTCAGCAAGACTACTTGGCGCTCATGAATCAAGTCGCTTTGTGTGCAACCACCGTCATGAAAGTATGGCGTCGTTCCTCGAGCTTGAATGCGGACCCTGGCAGTTGGCTCCGCAGTGATATGCTCTGCGATCTCCTGACTCCATCACTTGAAAGATCATTTTGGACTGATCATGCAGATCAAGGCTAAAGGACCGATCCATGAGGACATCATACACCGAATTTTGCACTGGCACATCAAGTTCAATTCCGGAGTCCCTCTAGAGTCTGCGAACCTCAGTGCACCATCATAGTCAAGCACGTTGGCAACCACACACTATTTTCGTGCAGAGTCTTGCTGCCTGGTCTCTGAGCGACGCGTGTAGCAGGATGCCGTCGGCCAGTCCGAAGGACATCAACGGCTCTCGTTGCTCGCCGCGCATAACAACGTTACACTGCGCCTCGTACTCAGTTCTTAAGCCGCTGCGCCCAGCTCCCAGGCTTGCAAGTTCAAGATTTGCCTCCTCGTCCCAAGAGATAAAGTAGTTGGCATGCCATGCCCTCCAACCACCGTATCTGGAAGGTCTCCGCACGACTTTTCTCCGCTGTCACGTTCCATTCCATGGCTCAGGCCCAAAATTGAATGAGATCAGCGTCCGTATCTTCAGAATTCATGTGCCATGGATCTTGGGCAAGGTCGGCCAAGACATCTATGTTCTCGGCATACCATCCATTTTAGGAAGGTCGACCTCGTGTGCGTCTTGACGGTGGATGGCAATAAGCTACTTGGATGGATAAGAAGTTGTGAGCGGAGAACAGGAAAGCGAGCGTGAGGCTACGCAATATATAATCCACTTGTGTGTGCTGGAAAGAATTTGCTCATTTCTGCTCAGTACTATTATTTCCGTACTCTTCACTATCGCAGTGCCAAGATGGTGAAGTTCACTTCAGCTGTGCTGGCTTTGCCGGCTCTGGCTAGCGCTGCCCACTTCAAGCGGGAGCAGTATGAGTCTGGTGAGGTGCACCAGATGATTCTGGATATGAAAAATGTATGAGTTTTGCAGTGGGTTCAATTTTTGAATCGTGCTAATACTGCCAAGGCACAATGGGACGCTCTTGAAGCCGCAGGTGCCCTCAACTCCAGCCAGTGGCCATCATGGAAGAACTGGGACCAACTCGATCGCCGCGTAAAGCGTGACCGTTTGCGATGCCGTGACGGGCAGGCCATTGCAGAGCCAGGCAACCCCATGCAGACCTTTCGCTGCGATAATGTAGGCTGCGCTGATCGTTGTATATCAATTCCTCGTGCTGACCACTGCTCCCCACCCAGATGGATCTGTACGATTTCATCAACCACAATGACTTGGGTGGTGGCGAAGCCGATCCTCGTTTCCCAAACCGAAGAGGCTCATCAGTCTGGGGCTGGGTAGGACCACGAGGACGTCAAATCGCTCTTATCGGCCAACACACTGGAACTGCCTTCGTTGAGATCGATCGCCGGGGCAAGATGACCTATCTTGGACGTCTGCCAGCCAACGACCCTCTTGGATCGTCGTGGAGAGAAATTCGAGTCCTGAACAACCTCGCCATCATCGGATCTGAGGCTGTGGGCCACAACATCCAGATCTTTGACATGAATAAGGTCGCTGCAATCGATCCTGCGAATCCAGTCACCTTCAGCAGGAGTGATGTGGAGAGTGTATTTGATGATTTGCCAATCGGCCGTGGTATGTGCTCAATTCCGGAACAGGTCTCCGTAATCAGTTTTGGGAATTCTTGAGCTGACCTTCAACTTTTTTAGCGCACAACGTTGTCATCGACTGGGACAACGAGTATGCCATTGCGGTTGGCGCTCAGCCTCGAAATCAGACCTGCGCTGCCGGTCTAGAATACATCAACCTGGACGACCCGAGAAATCCCTTCAAGCCAGGCTGCGCCAGCTCCGATGGCTACACACACGATGCCCAATGTGTGACATACAATGGTCCAGATAGACGCTACCGCGGAAAGAACATTTGCGTCGCGTACAACGAAGACTCCATCACTGTGTGGGACAGCACAGACAAAGCCAACTCCGTGATGCTCGGCCGTCTCGAATACCCCGGTGCTACATACTGCCATCAGGGTTGGTGGACGGAGCGTAATTGGCACCAGTTCGTTCTGCTGAACGATGAGCTTGATGAGGTGCAAGGCGTTGTTGCTGATGGCGTCCCCATCACCCATATTATCGACCTGACAGATCTTCGCAATCCCAAATGGGTGAGTACCATTCAATACAATGGGCGCGATCCAAAAGTTTGCGAGGCTGGTCACTGACTTGTGCTTGCAACCAGACCGGCACCTTCAAATCCACCGACCACCGTGCCGTCGACCACAACCTTTACATCGAGGATGGCGTTATGTTCCAGTCGAACTACGGCGCTGGTGTCTGGGTTAAAGACGTCCGTTCCATCGCCCGCCACCCAGACGGAAGTCGTGTCAGCACCCTCGCATTCTTCGATATGCACCCTGAGGACGATGCTGCCGGTGGCTCACTGGACTTTGTCGGAAGCTGGGGTAACGTGAGTATTTCCCTTCTTGAAAAGTTATTCTGCCCAAAGCTGACGCTTGTATTCCTTCTAGTTCCAATTCCCATCTGGCTTCATCGTTGCGAACACTTTCGAGCGCGGTGCATATGTGCTTCGTGTTGCCTCAGGTCGTGGTCGGGATGGTGGCCGCGGCTTCGGTGGCAAGTCCAGGTAGAGCGCTTGAACGCTTGTATAGTAGGAAGATACCAAAAGAAGCCTAAAATGCGCAAATGAAAGTCATGAAACTCTTCAAATTCTCTACTGTCCTCGGATCAGTGCGTTGCCCTCTTTGTGGCACTCTTCGACGCATGCGAACTTGCCGATTTCGATTCCCTCGTGTTGCTTTGTGCTGTGGTACCTGAAATGCGGCACCGGACATCATCCAGAGTAACAAGAAATCGGGAGCTTTGTTGAAAGACGTAGAGGTCAGAACATATGCCCAAGTATACGTATTCTAGATCACTGGATGTCCTTCGGCCACGCAGCATCAACGGCAGCGACAAGGATCTCATGCCACCTACCAACCCACCATCGCTCTTCATGAGCCTTGAGTACGACAGCGAAATGTCGCAAGACCAATAAAGCGTTCGCGTCGTGCTCCGCAACTTTTGTGAAGAATGCATCGTCTGCCATGGCCGGAAAATAAGCCATAGCTCGGAGGTCATTCGGGACAAGTTTCACTGTGGCCCAAGTGATTCTCAGCAGCTGGGCAGCTTCCGTACAAACTTCGTCCATTTCTGTTTCATCCAACTTTGCAAATATCTCCTCAGCTCCGGGGGTAATCAGGTCCGAAGATGCAACTTCGAGCTTGTCTCCAGACATTATAGCCTCGCCAAGCTCGGTTTCCGCAGTATCCCGAATGTTCCAAAGAGCTCTAGGTCCTCTGAACAACGCAAAGACTTCGAGGATGTCTTCCACAGTCGGCGGCTCGCAAGTGGACTGCAGTGCTCCGAAAGCAAGCATGATCAACATGACAGAGAACATGAATATGACATTATTCTGAGCGGGATCCTGACGAGTGAGCATTTCCTGGAACATTGGCAATGCGACCTGTTGGTGATGAAGACCCCGAGCACGATATCTGGCGGATAAGGTGGCATCGCCGGGAGCCTTTGCATGGCTTGCGGCAAGATCGATAGCCGCAAGTGCGAGAATAGCGCGCTGCAAGATTGGATGCGTTTCGGCTTTGAGAGGTACCACCATCTGCCATACATATGTCGCTTCTGGGCTGGGAAGTAAGCGACTTGAAGTGTTCGTGCAGTACCGGTGCATGAGAAGCAGATCTAGTGAATCGAACACGTGGGGCGTTCCACCGGCGATCGCCACATCTTGTCCATGTGGAGGCCGGGGATGTTGGGGGGAGCCTGGTCCATGATCAAACGGATATTGGCATGTAGTGTGTCTTCGTGTACAGCTCTTGCATGCTGGCCGGCCCTCGTCACACTGTCTTGCGTTAGTTGCGTCTTACAGCTCGAAATCACCCAAAAGTCCGTGTTTCGCGTCCTCGTACCTTTACGCGTCTGGCTTTGCAGGCGTAGCAGCCAGTCGTCGTTTTTGCGTGATGTCGTCGGCTCGGCATATCCGTCGCTGTGGCATTGCGAAAGTCGAGGCCTACACAGCCTGGCTATACGGCGTACGAGGAGGATTTATTACGGCGTCTCGCAGGCGGCCACGAAGTGCAGAAGCGACGTCAGACTGGCGACACGATGATTGGCTGAGCCGTTCTTCCTGTGATCCAGCAAAACCCACTTCCGGTTAGCGTACGAGGTACGAGAGGTCTCGTAGTGGAGCTGCTACGGCCTCCGTTGCGTATGCGGAAGGGAAAAAATGCATGGCATGCAGCGACAGCACTATCGCTAAGGTGTGCCTGTCGTGCCTGTCTATCTGGCGGATACTTGTGAGAAGGTATGGTCGATTGTTTCCTCTTTCACACTCTCTTCTGCCACGTGGGTCCAAACTTTCTCTCTGTTGACCATTCTCTCTTCGAGATTTTGTCGACATGTCCCGTCGGTTCTGTACAGAAGTGTCGGCAACATGTCCCGTGGAAGCGACGACATACGGATATCGCCCGGACATCGCCGGCAACAGCTTCCTCCTCGCTGTCTTCGGAATTTGTACGATTGCACAAGTCGTACTGGGTATTCGATATAAGATCGTTGCATTCTCGATCGTCGTTGCAATCGGCTGCTTCGGGGAGACTGTTGGATATGGAGGAAGAATAATGATGAACTCCAATCCATGGGACATGGATGGCTTCAGAATGCAGATTTGCTGCCTCATTCTCTCACCTTCCTTCCTGGCAGCCGGCATTTACCTGACGCTGAAGCACATCGTTCTTGTTCTTGGGCCAGAAAAGTCTCGACTGAAACCTCGTCTATACACTTGGATCTTCATAACCTGCGACATTTTCAGCATTCTTTTGCAAGCTGCTGGGGGAGGCATCGCCGCTTCAGGCTCTGGGAACATTATCAACACTGGAAATAGCGTCATGATTGCCGGTATCGCCTTCCAGGTCGCAACCATGTTTGTCTGTCTGGTCCTAGCAGCAGACTTTGCATTCGCTTTGTTCAGGTCCAAGACTCTACGAAGTGACGAGCTCGAGAAAGGGCAGCCAGATGCCACATCCAGAAAAGGCCTATACTATTACCTTGCATGCTTTTCGGTTGCATTCCTTGCGATCTTCGTGAGAAGTATTTATCGGTATGTTGTGGTACACAATTGATTAATGCCATTACTGATCAGCTTGCAGTCTGCCCGAGATGAGCGGAGGCTGGGGCAACCCTCTTATGCGCAATGAAAAGGAGTTCTTGATCCTGGACGGTGCCATGGTTGCACTAGCGGCCGTGCTGATGACCATTGCACATCCGGGCATTTTCTTTCCAGCCATGCGGACAGGCTCAGCTAAGAACTAGATGCACGGATATGTGTCAATAGAAATAGATCGCTGAGTAGAGTTTGGCCAGTCACAGCAAAAAGCCAATAGGACTTCACGTCTCTGTTGCCTCTCCAGAGCATTGTAGCGACCCGCCTGGATGCCGAGTGGCTTTGACTAATGGATGCGAACAGAGAAAGAGCGCATCCACGAGCTGGTCTCCAGTGGTCTCTCGAGCACTCATCGCAACCCGTTGGGACACTCAATGTCATCGACTGTTCCTGAAAGTTAGAGAAAGCATGAAATCCAGATCTCTCCCATGATTCTCAAGGGGCTCGTCCCAATCAATCTGCATTCGAATGGCTTGAATGGATAGGTGCAGTCGGAGAAAGCCAAGAATCCGGGATCTTGCCTCTGACAACTCCCGCAATATGCATTGCGCCGTTTTTGCATATTGAGTAGCTTTGTTAGGTAGAAGCAGCCAGAGAAAGTCCAAAATTCTACGATCCTGACTCTGAAGTTCCGAGGAAGCACGATTGCGTTCTTGTTCGAGCTTGGCCGGCTCTGCGGGTCAAGAATAATGGAGACAACCAGTGAAGAGCACCGTGTCTCTGCAGATCCAACGAGACCTGACTGCGACCTGTTTTGACATTTGACGGCTCTGCAGTATCATCAACGACAGAGAAAGCCAGCAAGCCGTCTCCATGCTTCCAAGAACTCATCGAGGCATGAGTGCGACCTGCCTTGAGATTGGGCGACACCTCAGAACCAGTCAAAGAAGAGAAAGCCAGCAACGGGTTTCCGTATCTCCTACAATCCAATGTAAACCAATTGCGGCTCATAGGAATACTGAGCGGCATTGCTGAGCAACATAATTCAGAGAAGGGCAAGGCTCCGAAAAATCTGTCTCTAAAAGTCCGCAAGAACACACTCGCGCTCTTTCTCCAGGCTGAATGGCTCTGTAGGTGGAAACCCGAGGAGAAAGCCAGCACAATTCTCCGTGTCTCCGAAGATTCGAGACAGACTCGTTACCGTCCGTCCGTATACCGGTCGGCCACATAAGAGCACATATCATGGAGAGACGACCCATTCTCCTGTAACTCTGCAGATCAGTAAAACGCTCAGTCTCGTCCGTCCGTAATCCAGGTGGCTCGGTAGATGGCGTGCATTTGGAGAAAACATCAGACCTCCAGTATCTCTGCGGATCCGCGAGAGGCTCAATCTCGTCCATGTGTAGACCAGTTGGCGTGGATAGTAGCACATATTTGGAAATACCATCAAATCTCTAGTATCTCCGCGAATCCAAAAAGGCTCAATCTCGTCCGAATGTATACCAATTGGCCCTATTCGCAGCAGAAATCTGGAGAAACAGCCAGATCTCCTATTTCTCTGGAAATCCAGAGAAGGCTTGATCTCGTTCGTCTGTATACCAGTTGGCTCCGTCCACAGCATACATTTGGAGAGAACGACAGGATATCTTGTATCTCTGGAAATCCGCGGAAAGCTCATCGCGACCTGGTTGAACATTCGTTGGCACCGTTCACTGCACGAATTTCGGAGAAACAGCTTGATCTCCTGTATCTCTGCAGATCCGCGAAAAGCTCGTCACGGCCTAGATGGACACCTGGTGGCACTGTGACCACCTTCAGTTCCAGAGAAGCGACCACAGATCTCCTGTGTCTCTGGAAATCTGCGCAAGCCTCGTTGCGACCTGTCTGAATGCCGATTGGCGCTGTGAACAGTACAGATATCAGAGAAAGGCCCCAATCTTCGATGTCTCTGTAGATCCGAGAGAGTCGTGTTGCAACCTAGTTGGATACCCAATGGCCCTGTAAACGATAAGAACACCGGAGAAAGGACCAAATCTCCCCTGTTTCTGGCAGATCGCGAAAGGCTGCTCGCGACCCTTCCGGGCTCTTGTTGGCTCTGAAACGCGGCTGGCACTGGAGAAAAGAAGTAGAAGCAATCATTATTCATACAATCGTTATTAAAACACGCT